>PVLC010006311.1:5000-70239 GCA_004027655.1 Graphiurus murinus | reverse complement strand
AAAAAAAAAAAAAAAAAAAAAAAAAAAAAAATGAAGAGACCATTAAGCAAACAAACAAACAAGGTCATTTTTACAAAACTACATTATTTAAGGATTAATTTTACTGGCCTGTTTGACAAATCATCAAGACAGCTTATATCATGAGAAGATGCACAGCTTTAAATTTTTTCAGTTGAACTGGGAAAATTGCCAAACTGTCTTTTTAAGTCACCTGCTCTGGTACATCCTGTTGGGCTCAATTCTTTAACATTGCCCGATTTCCTGATACTATTTAATTGTGGGTGAATTATTTCTTAAGAATTTTTTTTTAAACAATCACAACATCTTTCTGTTTCAAAAAAGATTTAAATGTTTTCTCTAAGTATAGTATACCCTCTAAATAAAGAGGGTGGGAAAAGAGAACTGGTACTAAACTTTTAAGGACCACTTGAACAAGGAAGAGGTTGCTTAGGTTTCCATTGTTACAATTAGAAAGACTAGTTTCAAACCAAGACGAGGAGATAGACAAGGACAGAGAAAGAAAGGAAGATAAGTACAAAAAGAAAAATATGTGTGGCAGATGTCTGCTAAGGGAAGTGGCGTATTCAGGAACATTCTATGAGAAAGTTGAGTTAAGCACTGTGTAAAAATAGAGGAAAGTTTACAGTATTCTCAATTTTACAGCAACTATGCAGTATATGGGTTACTTATATTCAGTTCCTACCAGTACTTCCCTAAAAAGAAAACTAAAAGCAGGAAAAACACAAATGCATTTTTTTTGTACTTGTTCAACATTTCAAAAACCTTCAAATTCATGGCTAAAATGAGGTTTGGAAGAGTGCTGGTCTACCATACTTATCCAAAGTCATTAGGCCTTCTAATAATCTAAATCTCAAAGTTATTATTGATAATGACAATAGGGTATTACCACTAGTAATGCTTTGAAACTTGAGTTTTTCTGGAGATGAGATGGTTCTAAGGAGCTGATTATTCCCGGTAAATAGTCATATTTTCAAATTCTGCAATATCTAGTTTAAAAGGAAGTTACTTCTTCAGAAAGGTCAGCTGTTGGGAATATAGCTGAAAACTCATAGTTAAATAAAATAGTTCCTCTGAGTTGCTGTTAGAGATTCTATATGTGATGTGTATGCAGACTGTAATGGGAAAGATTCCCAATTCCGCACTCAGAGCCTATTTACTAGCCAAATGATTTCTCTCTGGCTTTCCAGGCCATGAATACCAAGACAATGCCGGAAGCAGACGTGTTAATAACAAGGCAAGGGACAGGCTGGGGAGGGGGGCAGCCACGTGGAAACAGCAGACCCAGATATTCAAAGGGAAAGGTGACTTGGTTCAAAGGTCAGAAATGTGGCTTCTGAAGACAGCCCAGTAGGCAGACAGCTGCCACACCCATGAGTCACCCCAGGAGGGTTATGGGTTCGCATCTAGAGGGAAGGAGTAGTCAATACACTTCACAAGTATTTCCCTTCAGAATTATTTATATGTCAGTGTTTCAAGACTAACAAATAGGTTATCTGGAAAAAGAAAAAGTAAAATTTTGAATTCCCTGAAACCCATGGCCAAATGAAATGTTACTGCTATGATATTCGTGGAGGAGAAAAAGTTGGATATTTTCCTAAACCAGTGTTGAGTTTGTCAGGGACACCTGGGGTGCAGAGCCTTTCAAATGTCTTGGGAATTTCTAGTGTAATATTGAAGAAATGGCAAAATAGAGTTATTAAACTGAAACATATTTTAACTGTTTTGTTTGAGTAAGTAACCCATTTAAAAAATATTATTAGGATCCAGGTTTGCCACCAGCCTCAGCTCCCTAGTGAGGCACTCCGCAACTTACTGAGACCCTGTTTCAAAATAAAGAATAAAAAATAGGGCTGGGGATATAACAAGGCAGTAGAATGCCCCTGAGTTCAATCCCCAGTACCACAAAAAAAAAAAAAAAGATTTATTGTCATATAAAGCACAATACATTTTAGGAGATTTATGTAAAATGTTTTTCTAGAGTGCTATGGGGAATAGTATTTGGAACACAAGCTTAAAAATATAGGTTACCTCTTGGTTCTGTAAGTATTGCTATGGTAAGATGTCTTACAGTATTTGTATATGATAACTTTAAAGTAAAGGGTCTTGATGAATCTGAGAACCCATGATAGAAAGTGGCTCTCCAGGACCCTTTCCATTCCCATGAAAGAGTCATTATTTCTCTTTTCTCATATTGATTTACCATAGTTTTATTATCATTTATATTCCATAGATGAAGAAACAGGAGTCAAAAGGTTAAATCATTTGCTCAAAACAGTAGCCATTGGTAGAGATGCCAGGATTCAGCTCCAAATCCCTTGGTCCCTTAACCCACATTCAGTTGGAGCATCTGAGTGACAGATTATGGTGTCAGATTTGAAATTTATACTAAGGAGGAGCTGCAGAACCCTCTGATACAGTGTCTAGCCTGTGGTTAATGTGAGGAACGGTGACTGTCATTGTGAAAACTCATGTCCCAGTGCACTAAACAGTATCCTGCTACACAGAAGTTCACAGACCATCGGCCAAGACAAATTAATTCAGGGGAGATTATCCAACTGGTTTAGTAATTGTCAATGGAGAAATTTTAAAGAAAATGCACACATTGGAAGGAAATCAACTCTATTACAAATCTCTCCACCAAATTTTCAATCACAAGGAGAAAAAGTGTCTAGAGTAGGAGACTAAACACACCCAATGCTAAGATGACTTTGACTAGAATTTGTTCATTGCAAAAACGTGAATTTAAGCCGGGCGTGGTGGCGCACGCTTGTAATCCCAGTACCTGGGAGGCTGAGACAGCGGGGGTCGCAGGTTCACGGCCAACCTCAGCTACTTGGTGAGGCATTCTAAAGCTTAGTGAGACCCTGTTTCAAAATAAAGAATAAAAAATAGTGCTGGGGTATAGCTTGGAGGTAGAATGCCCCTGGGTTCAATCCCCAGTACTGCAAAAAAAAAAAAAAATGTGAATTTATTTCTCCATTGTCATTTATCTACCTATCTACTCATACAGACATGAACTTAGAACCTGTAATGTGTAAGAAGGAAAGCCCCCAGGTGCACGTGTGTCTGTGCAGTGTGTTGGGAGGGTGCAGTAGGAAATAGACACAAAAGAATGGAACAATATGTGTAACTTGAAGCCGTCTTTCTTCTAAGCTCAAGCACTGCTAAGCCATCCTTCATCCCTGTACATGCCTCCTGCATTTGCGCCTTTCCATTGATGCCATAACCTCTGTTTTACCCACAAACTGCACATCTGCATCACACTACACAAAATAAATGGGCATATTTTCTTATAATTATGCTTTCAACCTTAGGTGACTTTGACAAACCATCTAACCTTAAAAGGGGGCCTCAGATGGCCTTGTATAAAAAAGGAAGAGAAGTAAAACTTACTGCTTAAAAGCTAAGGATTTTCAATCCTTGGTTATAAGGTTTTATGAAGTTGCTCCTAGCACAAAATGGATGTTAAAATGTACTGATGAATCCTATTTTCTACCATTACTGCTTTCTTTGTTCTCTTTAGATCTCTGGTATTGATGAGAGGATTAAGTACTCTTTCTCTTTAAGAAAACTCTCAGGGCAGTTTTATTAGATGACTAATTCATCTCTATTACTTAAATCTGTGACTCACCCATTTTCATTCACACTTATCCAACTGATTAATTCTCAACTTTGCGAAGAGTGACCCAAGACGAAGTTCACCTATTACTCCGCTAATGAAAATACATCAAAGGCAGCTCGCTGCTTATCAACAACGTCCAAATTCTTTAGCCTGACTCTTCCTACTGTGGTCCGTGTCCACTTTTCCAATTTCCCAATGCTCCGCCTTGTGCCCTCCAGTTAGCACCCAACGGCTTTGCAGCTCACTGATTCTTTATATTCATTCCACAAGTGACTCCTGAGCATAAATGACCCATTAGCCACCGCCCTGAAGTGAGCAGAACAAGTATGGGCCACCTTGGAGGAGCGGAGGGCAGCTTAGAAAGGTGTGGCGCTGCTGTTTACAGTGACCTCCAGTCCCCAGAGGCCAGGAAGACACAATTTCCCTCTTGAAGCTGTGGAGCCCCACCCCACCTTATTAGAGCTGACCGCCTCCCTCTACCTGGTCCCTGTCCCCATGCAAGGACATTTAGCCCTTTTTTATAACGATGCACTGACTAGTCTGTCTCACCACAATGTCACATAGACAGTGACAATCTCTTTTCCTCTTTGAAATGAATGAAAGGACATGGGGAAAGAGAGACAATGATCATGGCTTAGCACACTGATGCACTCAGTTAAGTATGTCTAGAAATGAAGGTAATTACTTTATTCTTACCCCCCCCCAAAAAAAGAAAAATTTCCTTTTCCATGTTCTTCAAGTCATTCTCTGGGTTATATGTCCTTTCACATCAGGGGTCATCTATTACTGGTCCTATTCTGAGCGCATATTGATTACAAAATAAGTAGGTACCAAATACATTCTCCAGATCTACACATAACAACTACTAAGCTGTGATAAGAATGCCTCAGTCTGGTACCCAAGTAACCGGCACTAATCAGACTGGCGGGGCTATTTTTAAAAATGTGTTCATATGTCGGGTGTGGTGGCGCTTGCTTGTAATCCCAGGACTTGGGAGGCTGAGACAGGAGGATCACAGGTTTGCAGCCAGCCTCAGCTACTTAGTGAGGCCCTCCACAACTTAGTGAGACCCTGTTTCAAAATAAAGAATAAAAAAAAAATAGGACTGGTGGTGTAGTTTGGAGGTCGAATGCCCCTGAATTTAATCCCCAGTACCACAAAAAAATAAAATAATAGAAAATATGTTCATGTATACTGTAAAATCCTTTTTATTAATGTATGGTTTGCATTATCCAGCCACTTTACCAGGAAGAAAGGTGGAAAAAGAATCACAAAACCTTAGAATTGTTTGTTCCTACTATAGCCACGAGGTTGTAATTCTAAATGACATAAAAATAATTTCAAAGATAAGAAAATGCCATGGTCTCTTAGAGCACACATAACAATGATAACAGCAACAATAGCAAACATGCACAGTATTTTCTGCTTGCCAACTACTCTTCTAATTATTTTATATTTACTAACATTCAATTTTCATAGCATCGCCACCAGACATCACCAGTACATAGACAAACAAAATTCGGTACAGACAGGTGAGTTGATTTGCCTATGATCACTAAGCTAATAAATGGTAGAACTGATTTGAACCCACGAAGTCTTTGCTGTTTACTACAATGTATCTTGCAGACCCTGTACAAACCAATGCCTTTCTAAACATGTGTAGTATATTTTGAGACTCTTCAACTTCTTTTTACTATCTTCTTTTATTATATATTTGAAGTTTAAAAAAATATTATGTATACATGTAAGAAGATTCTACTATGGAAGTAAAATTGAGAAAGTTTGATTTTTTTTTTTTTTTTTTTTTTTGTGGTACTGGGGATTGAACTCAGGGGCATTCTACCTCTGAGCTACACTCCCCAGCCCTATTTTTTATTCTTTATTTTGAAACCGAGTCTCACTAAGTTGCGGAGTGCCTCACTAGGTAGCTGAGGCTGGCCTCGAACCCAGATCCTCCGGTCTCAGCCTCCCAAATGCTGGGATTACAAGCGTGCGCCACCACGCCCGGCTAAGTTTAATTATTTTGAATAAGGAAATCTATAAGGGCTGCTAGTCAGACTGTGTAGTGCTACTCAAAAAAGGTTAAGAGCTATAAGGAAAAAAATTTCTGTATCTAAAGATCAACCACCATATTATAAATAACAAGTGGGAAACCTCATCTCAAGCACTGGTGGTACCGTGCCAAAGACTTTGGAAAGTTCTAGAATACAGTCCATCTGCAGTTATAAATTGTAGGACAGTAAGCATGGCTCATAGTCTTAGCAGCTTTTGTAAAATCCCTACTTTAAAAGAATTCTGATCTAGCCATCACTATTTCATTACAATTAAGGTATGACTTTGAGAGTGTAAATTTATAAAAAGTGGTCAGGGGCACAATTATGCCCCATCAAGTGAACAAACATACCATAAAGGGCCTTTGCACTTGTTTTTGAGCTGTGTTCTCTGTCCATCTGAGAAAATGGGGGTGATGGTCCGTAGCCACTGTAATAAAAAATGGTCATTGTGTTGGGTTAAAGTCCAAAGTAAGTAATAAAATTCAGAACTAGAAAATAAAAAATTCCAATGTACTATAATCACCATGTGGGTTTTTTTTTCTTTTAATATTGAGTTTCTACTGAGTTTGCCTATACAAGCAAGGCCCTACTTTGGTGAGGAGTGAATAAATACACTATAAACCACACGCACCCAGTGAGGACCAAGGTGGGTGTGAATCCCAGCCTACTCTCAAATGCCAAGAGACAACAGACTCGCCAAGGTGGAAACCATCGCAGAAGAGCGTAAACGAGCCACAGTCCATCACGTTCTGAGTGCTAAAACAGTCATGACAAGTAAGATCACTTATAATATGTAATGATTCACTTTTTATCAGTGCAGAAAACAATCACCCCTTCAGCCAGAGCTGGGCTTTCCACTTCTACCTGAAGCCATTGGGATTGCTTTGTTTGCTAGATTTTTATTTTGCTTTACAAAATGGCAAATATCTTGACAGTCTGGGCTAAATGACATTTAATCCTCCTTAAGTGCCAATGTTTTACAAATGACAGTAACAGAATTATCAAAGAAAAAATCCCTCAAAACTCCAAAATAGAGTTTATGAGAAGTAATGATACATAAAATACCAGAATAAAATAACTTCCAGCTATCACTGGGGCTGATACATACTTAACCATCTTATTCTCGCCAGACTTAATTAAGAGTAAACTCTTAATGATAACATAGGTTAGTAATAAAAAGGATAGTATATATTAAAGAGGAACGAATTGCATAAATACAACAGATATTCTCATTAAAAATATTAAAATATATTAAAACTACCAAGCCAACCACCCTCCATCCCCCCCACACACACACACAGGAAATTAAATATAAGCCTTTTAACTCACTTCATCTGAGATTGGTACATTCCAAAACCACTGGGATGATTAGGAATATGACCATTCATCTTGGATCTCAAGCCTATAATCTAAAAAAAGAGAAAGGCATACAGGTTAAAGGCAATAAAAGGGGCAGGACATCTCAGTTTTAGAAAATTACTCATTCAATAAATATGTGTTGCGGCCAGAGTTGATGCTAGACATTCACCCATAAAGATCTCCACCCACTAAGAGCTCAGGCTCCAGAGGAATAGAAGAACTTAGGTATAAGCAAAGCTACACCTGGGGCTTATCACTAACATACTGACATTGGGAGCCAATTGAGATGAGGAAAAGACACACCGAAAACAGAGTCCCTAGTCTTCTAAGTGCACAGGCATAATTTTATTTTATGTTCTTTCCAAAGTCATAAAATCACTTGTTAACTTGGTGAAATATCACTTTCTTTATTACTTAATTGAAAACCAGTACAGATGCATTAAATTTTAAAAACTTGTAAAATATAGACAAGCACAACACGGAAATACATCACACAGAGCACCATCATTTAAAGATAACCATGAGAGAGCCAGGTGTGGTGGTGCACGCTTGTAATCCCAGCATTCGGGAGGCTGAGACCGGAGGATCCAGGTTTGAGACCAGCCTCAGCTACCTAGTGAGGCCCTCCGCAACTTAGTGAGACCCTGTTTCAAAATAAAGAATAAAAAATAGGGCTGGGGGTGTAGATGGGAGGTAGAATGCCCCTGGGTTCCATCCCCAGTACCACACACACACACACACACACACACACAAAATGAGAGCATGTGCTTAGCATGCACAAGGCCCTGGGTTCAAGACTCAGAACTAAAAAAAAATTAAAATAAAATAAAAATAACCATTTAACAACCACATCAACTGCATCAACTGCCTTCCAGTCTCTTTTCCTGCATGCAGTTTTCTTTTCTTCTTTCCTTCTCTAAACTCTTCTTCCTTCCTTCAAAGTACAATTAACAACATGTCCTATACATGAAGACTTGGATACAACTTTTTCCAGGAAAGTGTTCATTTACACATTCCTTTTATTTTTCACACACACACACACACACACACACACACACACACACACACACACACGACTTATAAAAGCCATCACCAAATTTTTAACCTCAGAAACCATTTTTAAATCCACTTTATCCGTGGAACAAATTTTCTTCAAACAAGACGAATGAATAAGAATAGGCAAAACTTTCTTGCGGCTAAATCGAATGACCCTTGCTCTCTTTTATCTAGACAGGATGGCTAGACCTAATTAAATCTATGCACACCTGGATATTTGGTCTTCTCTGGGTTCTGTCTCACTAAATTACTCTGGGTCATATCTCGTTTTTCTGACTTTTGTCTTTTCACATATATTACACATCATCTCAATAACTGAGAGGCGGGACACACCTTGCCTTCATTATAATATAGGGAAAAGGTGGTAGAAACACAATCAACTACCAGTTGACTATCATGTGACAGGTACATGACAGATACTGGGACAACGACAGTGAACCAGACAGATGTGTCCCAGCTAGGGGGCCAATAGCCTCATGGGAAAAAGATACTTGATAAAGAAACCTAAGATTATAAATTGTGGTTACCATGATGAAGGGAAAATTCAGGGTGATACAAAGGCATACAGTAAGGAAACCTTTCAGATTGAAAGGGCATTACAGAAATGACACTTAGGACCTGGGAACTTCAACTTTGTTCCCACACTGAGCTCTTAGTTCAATACGCCATCCTGAGGGAAGCTTCTACTGACCTTCCCCAATGAATACAATCCCACTAGCAGACACTCTCTCCACCAGGATCAATTTTTTCAAAGTACTTAACCACATACAATGTTCCATTTGTTTAAATTGATTGCTGACTATTAGCCTTGAAAGCTTTGTTTTTTGGCTGCTGTTTCTCAAACAATAAGAAAGGTACTAGGCATAGAACAGGTGTTTGGTAAATATGCAAAGAAAGAAAGAAGTAAGGAGAAATCCAGGCCCATCTGTTTGAAGAGTATACTGCAGTCTAAGGAGACAAAATTATTTCATATTGAACAAACAGGAAATAATTATATCCCAATGTATGAGGTTCTATTTTAAATCCCTTCCGAGAAGGGAAAACTCCTGCAGATTCCCTAACTTTTTGGAAGGGCTAGTTAGTGTTCGACATAGCTCTTACAGAATGGCTAGGATTAGCAAAGATCCTCAGAACACTCCAATTTACCTCGAGCTGTCCTGCTAGTGTTTCCATATTTACCCACTATTTAAAAACATATATATATATATCTGTGTGTGTGTGTGGTACTAGGGATTGAACCTAGGGGTGTTCTACCTCTGAGCTACACCCCCAACTCCAATTTTTCTTCTTTATTTTGAAACAGGGTCTCACTAAGTTGCAGAGGGCCTCGGACCTCACAAAGTAGCTAAGGCTGGCCACGAACCTGTGATCCTCCAGTCTCAGCCTCCCAGGTACTGGGATTATAAACATGCACCACCATGATGCTGGCGAGGGTGTGGAGAAGTAGGAACTCTAATACATTGTTGGTGGAATTGCAGATTCATGCAACCACTTTGGAAAACAGTATGGAAGATCCTCAGACAAATGGGAATGAACCTACCATATGATCCAGCAATACCACTCTGGGAATCTACCCAAAAGAATGAGAACCAAACTATCAGACCAACGCATGTGTATCTACGTTTATAGCTGCACAATTCACAATTGCCAAACTATGGAAAAAGCCAAGATGTCCATCAACCGATGAATGGATTACAAACCTATGGGATACATACACAATGGAATTTTACTCAGCCATAAAGTAGAACAAAATCATGTCATTTGCACGGAAATGGACGGAACTGGAAAACATTATGTTAAGTGAGATTAGCCAGTTACAAAAAGTAAAACATCTTTCTTCAATTTATACTTAGAAGCAATCAGTGGTGTAGTGGTGAGCCAGGTCTCAGGAAGATAGTTACTTATTGATTTCCCTGGTACTAAGATTCCCATCACAGCCAATTTCAAGGTATCAGTGCTTTAACATCAGCTTACAAAATGCCCCCGCACTTCATAACTGGCTGTCGGAAGCTACAGCACCCAACTGCAGCACGACAGTCCTGCATTCTGGAACTGGGGCCGGGACAGAGCCTGTACGGAGAGGCTGACTCTGGTGCGAGGGGGTTAAAGTCGCACGACTCACAATGAGAAGCCCAGAATTCTAACAGTACTCTGTCACCAACTGGCCGAGACAAGTCAATTAAGCCTCTGTCTCAGTTTTCTCATCAGTAAGAGATAAATCTTGATCTTGCTAGCACACGAGGCTGCTGTCAAGATCAAATGAGACAGACGTGCGAGTTTCTTCAGAAGTTAAAAAAGAAGAAAAAAAAAAGGAAAGAAAAAAAGAGGAAGAAGAAATGTTCTTTCAAAACCAGCTGGCTCATTCAGTATATAAATTAAAACCCCGAGGGTGTGTGCTGATTTTGATCTGGTTTGCATTTTAAAGCCACAGCAGCTGGTTTTGATGGAAAGTGATAGCCACAGCCTCTCATCTTTTGGTGTTTAATTCTTCATGACAGTCAAATGCACGCAGGGTGTGCGTTTTGGCTTAAAACAGTGATCTGTCCACAGAGGAAATGTCAATTTGCTTAATAGAGTTTCAAATATAGAAACTTGCCTCATTGAGTCACTGTAAATTCACTGGTCACAGTAGCTCGCATGATAATACGGGGACTTTTATATATGTATGTATGCATGTATGTATGTATGTATGTATGTATTTACTTGGTGGTACTGAGGAATTGGTGGTACAGGGGCATTCTACCTCCTAGCTACACCCTAAGCCCTGTTTTTTAATTTTGAAACAAGGTCTCTCTAAATTGCAGAGGGCCTCACTAAGTAGCTGAGGCTGGCCGTGAACCTGCGATCCTCCTGTCTCAGCCTCTCAAGTACTGGGATTACAGCAGCAAACCACCATCAAGTATTGAAACATAGCAATTATCGTGCACACCATGCAAAGGAAACAATGCCACATGTTTGTCCTTTTCCTTTAGGGTTTTAAAAGATACATCCAATTTATGCCTAGGTAGACCATACCCATAATTTAAAAGAAAAAACAACTCTTACTAAAACAACTTTTTATCCTCATAAACTGTTTATATTCTCATAAAGTGCTAACACAGCTAAAAAAGAAAAACTGAGATAAAGTTTTCTTTCTCATGTTATGGACTCACAAATGTGGTTAATTTTTACAAATTTATTACTTGGTTCTACCAAAAACGTACACTACAACCATCAGCATAGCTTTCGACTATTTCGTTTAAACTAAGAGCTTTAATTTTCTTATGAAAATACTTTTTATAAGTCAGAGCTACTGTAATTTTTCTTATTTTCTACATAAATAATATTCTTGGGGAATTACAAAGACAAAAGGGATAGACTTAAGGTGTAAGATATGCACACCAAGCATGTCAAGTCCTAAAAACTTCAAAGAAAAGTAGACAGAACCTATGAAAATCACTGTAAGAAGAAATAAATGAGGCATGGTAAAATTATACTAGAAGGTTCTAAATTTCCTAATATAAATAAATAAATAAAATTTTAGATTTCCTTTTCTTTGCCCTTGCTTGCATCTGATACCAGTTTGTTTGGGGAGGTGGAGGGGTTAGTGGGTACTAAACCCAAAGGCATTCTACCTCTGAGCTACATCCCTGGTACTTTTTATTTTTTGTTTTGAAATGGGATTTTCTAAGTTGCTGGGCGGGAACCTTGCTAAGTTGTTGAGGCTGACCTCGAACTTGTGATCTTCCTGTCTTAGCCTCCCAAGCACGGGGAGGGGATTACAAACATGCAATACCACGCCTAGCTCTGATATCAGTTTTCAGGCTGATGAATGAACAGGAGGTCTTGATTCAGTATGAGAGCACCATCTTACCCAATCTTGTCACCGGGCCTCTCATCTCTCCAAAATGCCTTGGTCTCTCAGAAAATGTCAGAGACTCAATTTGTTTATTGATGTGTTTGTTTGGGTTTGGCAGAGTATCTTGAAGTATCTACACTTAGAATTCAATTTCATTTGATTTATGTCTCCATATGAGTTATGACCAAGAAGGGGTTTATTATAAGTATTTAGGATTTTAGCTAAAAAAAAACCTGAAGTTTACTTTCAATGAAAACTTTATGATACTGTTTCCCAATGATTTTGCTTAAGACATAAAAACAAATATCTGCTTTAAACTTCCTAACCCATTATACCCTCAACCTCTTGCAAAGTATTGTAGAATTCCATTTTTTAATACTTAAAGGACTTTCAATAAAGATGCTATCTTTCTTTCTGTTATTTAGCCTAATAATACATTCACTCTATCATATGCATGCAAGATCTAATTAAATGTTTAGCTAAATTCTGTTGGTGTTTAATTTCCAAAACAACCTTTAATTTTTTTATTAGATTTACAGAAAAGGTATGATTATAATACAGGGCTCCTATATCCCATTTCCTTATTGTTCACATCTCCTGCTAGGAGTGTTTTGAAAATACTAATGAACCAACCTCAATATTTATTATTCAAAAAAGTCAATATTCTGTCTTCTTTCCTTCCTTTCTTTCTCTTTCTTTCTTCTCCTTCCTTCTTCCCTCCCTCCCTTTCTTTTTTCTCCCCTGTCTCTTTCTTTCTTTTTTTATAATGTGCTTTTATTGGTGCATTGTAGTTTCACTTTATAATGTCAATCATGGTTTTTTCTGTTGTTGTTGTTTTTGCGGTACTGGGGATTGAACTCAGGGGCATTCTACCTCTGAGCTATACCCCCAGCCCTATTTTTTATTCTTTATTTTGAAACACGGTCTTACTAAGTTGCAGAATGCCTCACTAGGTATCTGAGGCTGGCCGTGAACCCAGATCCTCCGGTCTCAGCCTCCCAAATGCTGGGATTACAAGCGTGCGCCACCACGCCTGCTGTCAATCATGTTGATAGCAACATACATGCTAGTACTTCTGACTCATGGTGCTTCTCTAGATGGTGGGCATTTCTCAGATTTGTCTTGCTCTGGATGACTGTATTACCAATTTCCTAAAGCTTCCATAAGTTTCCTAAAACTTACTACAAACTATTTAAAACAACAGAAATGTATTCCTTTGCCTCCTGAAAGGTAGAGATCTGAAATCAAAGTGAGTCTGAAAACAGGGAAGGTTGTAATGATCGCTGGCATCCCTTCGCTTGCAGGCGCATCACTCTGATCTCTGCAACCAACGTTGCATGGCCTCCTCCCACAGTGTGTCTGTGTCCAAATTTCCCTCTGCTTTTAGGGACAACAATCAGTGGACTAGGGATTTGTCCCCATCCAGTCTGACCTCTGCATTACATCTGCAAAGCACCTATCCAAGTGGGGTGACAGACACAGGTGGGGGGGGAGGATGTGAATGTATCTTTAGGGGAACATAATTCAACCATCAACAACCACCTTGACAGCTCTGTGAGGAGTACTGGATTCTGACACACTGGAGGAGCGCCCTCAGCAAGGGTCACCCTGTGTTCTCCTCGAGGAAGCACTCAAATGACAGGTTGAAGGAAGAGCCTGTGGAGGCACGTGTGCCTAGAGTGCACGCCATGAGCATGGCTTACGCCACCGCCACGCTGGCCGCAATCACTGGCGGGTGCCTCTGGCTTCCCGCTCTCCCACGGCTCAGGACTCTTGGAAAGGAGGCGCCATGCACGGCCACACTGAAGGGCAGAGAGCTACCCCACCTCACTAGGAGGGAGTGCCTGCATGAGTTGTGTGGAATTCTTCAGTATGGAGATTTGACTCTTCACCCCCACTTACTTATCTACTTATCTATTTATTATTCATTCATCCATTCAATCATTCATTCATTCATTCATTCATTCTGTGTTAAAAAAAAAAAATTGAACTGAGCCAAGCATGATGGCGCATACCTGAAATCCCAGTACTTGGGAGGCTGAAACAGGAGGATCATAGATTCAAGACCAGTCTCAACAACTTAGTGAGACTCTTAGCAACCTAGGAGACCCTGTTTCAAAACAAAAAAAGGGTGGCAGGGGTGGAGGGATTGTAGATCAGAGGTAGAAGGCCCCTGGGTTCAATCCTCAGTAACACATACACACACACACACACACACACACACACACACACACACACAATTAAACTAAAATGACATACATACATGTACCTGCATACACAAAATTAAATTGAAATGATAAAAAGGACTCAGATTCATTGGACAGAAGTTCTCAATTATTTCTCTTCTATTAAGCTGCTATTTCAGATGATTCAGAAAAGAACTGAGCTACACTTCAGTTCTGTGTGAGATCTAGACTACTGATTTTTTTTTTTTTAAACAAAACAAAACAAAAAGGCAGTGAGAGAAATCAGGACAGGAGCTAGATGCAACCCTGAACAAAACACTTGGGCTAACACTAAATGTCACTATCACTGCAAACTATGCTACCATGTGAGACTATCAGACTATGATGCACCAATAAAAGTAGAAAAGAAAAGCAGACGTCACCGAAGATGTTGGAATCTTCCCAGAAGCCCAAAGTTGTTAGGTGTAGATTCTCAGAAAAGACAGAGCACACTCTGTGAGTATTTTCTCCTAGGAAACGAATAAAACTAGAACTTTTATGCCAATTCAGTTTTTTGTTCAACCGAACACATTTCAGGGAAAAAAGACTTCAGAATGAGAAAGGAAAAAATCTACCCCACCCATCTTACCCACACCCCATCTCCTAGTAACTTTTCTCAAACATCTTACTTCTTATAAATCAGTCCTGAGAGTTAGTCATCTCAGATACTCTATGAACCTCAGGGAAAAAGGTTCCTAAATTAAACTTTGTGTCACTGAGCAGTATATAACCAAAGCCACTGGGAAAAGGCCAGCTACCCTTTTCCCATAGAAGCGCCATATGGCAAATTCGTACAGCTCATCATATTTGTTCAACAAAGGCAAACAAATAAAGGGCTATCAGGACCTGACGTAATCCAGCTGGGTGAGAAGACAGAAAGACAAACCCTCTTTAATGAGATCAAAACCCCGGAATTCAAATTTCACTCTGACGTATTAAATGGCCTCTAAAAATAGCAAATCACCCAGCGTTATAGGTAGAGTCAGGAGAGCTCTCACCCACAGATGAGACATTCTATTTTAATATTTAACCACTGGCACTATACCACATGACCTCCTCCCCCGCGTCGCCTAGAGCAAAGGACATTCCCAGCCAACCAAAGGCGGCAGGTGACTCCCTGTGCCTCCCCAGGACAGCTCCTGTAGAAGACCCAGGCGTCACAAAACCACCAATGTGTTTCTGTAAACGGTTACAACCTTCAAGGTGGGAGGGTGTCACCTTTAAGGCACTGATGTCCTAATTTTTTTCCCTGTTCTAAATCACAAATACATCATCCTAAGCAAATCTTAATTGTTGAACCACAGAAGTCTTCTTTTTTTTTTTTTTTTTAAGCAATGGAATTCTTGTTTTTCAGATGCTATTTCATATCTGGAATTCAACGTTTTCCTGCCTGCCGTATAGCTCAAATATTGGTGATTTTTGGTAAGAGAAGATGGAGGTATCACATCTTACCAAGGATTCCTTATTGTTGAGACTTGTCTGTTCTACTTAAGCAACACACGGCTTTGCAGACCTCATTGCGGGCTGGCATAATGGCACCTGGGGGCAGGCATTTACTCCATTAGAACAATTTATATACCTCTTTAGGTGTCAGGTGTATCAAGTCCAACATGTATAACTTTATGAATCTGTGGGAAGTTCGTGAGTGTGCAGATAAGACAAAACTCTCAGATCAATCCTTCCTTGAATACTTTCCTATCTTATGAAGACATTTTAGGGGGAGGGGAAACGGCATGTTTAAGAAGAGAATACATTATAGGTAATGCAAGGACTGCGGGACATAAAATTCAGGAGAAACTAGATACAGGGCGGGGAGCTGGAGAGTACAAAATCTCCCTTGGGAGGGGGGGAACTGAATCGAAGAAGACAGGTCAAGATTCTTAGAAATGTTTGATAGAGTGAAGGAGAGACATCAGGAGGATCATGGAGAGCCGGGCGTGGTGGCGCACGCTTGTAATCCCAGCATTCGGGAGGCTGAGACCGGAGGATCTGGGTTCGAGGCCAGCCTCAGCTACCTAGTGAGGTACTCCGCAACTTATTGAGACCCTGTTTCAAAATAAAGAATAAAAATAGCACTGGGGGTATAGCTTGGAGGTAGAATGTCCCTGAGTTCAATCCCCAGTACTAAAAAAAAAAAAAAAAGAGAGAGAGGATCATGGAGTGCCAAGAGGCAGGTAGACAGGCAAGTGCAAGGTAGACCTCAAGGGGCATGGGGAGGGGGGGAGTCCTGGTCGGGAGAGCCTCCCTTCACAAGCGCAGGCTGCGGAAGCCACAGGGAAAAGACCAGAGCAAGCCGGGCGTGGTGGTGCACACTGGTAATCCCAGCACTTGGGACACTGAAATAGGATGATCGCAAATTCAAAGCCAGCCTCGGCAACTTAGCAAGGCTCTCAGCAACCTAGTGACGCCCTGTTTCCAAATAAGAAAAAAAAAAAAAAAATCGGGCCGGGGGTATAGCTTGGAGAAGGAAAAGACCAGAGCCACGCCAAGAGACAGTGGTGCATTTCAGAGCCACCAACACTGTGGGATTACAGAGCTAATATGGTGGGAAACAGCCAGGGGTGTGGATACTACAGGGGAACAGCCCACAGAGATGTCACAGTCTTGTTAGACCAAAATGTAGCGTATACTTATTACGTCTGTGCAAACATTATTTGTCTATACATCTGTGACTAGTATATTGTGATAATAATACACTGCCTTATGTGTACAACTTTCGTATTTAAAAGTAGCTATCTGAGCCAGGCGTGGTGGCGCACGCTTGTAATCCCAGCATTCGGGAGGCTGAGACCGGAGGATCCGGGTTCGAGGCCAGCCTCAGCTACCTAGTGAGGCACTCCACAACTTAGCGAGACCCGGTTTCAAAATAAAGAATAAAAAATAGGACTGGGGGTGTAGCTCGGAGGTAGAATGCCCCTGAGTTCAATCCCCAGTACCACAAAAAAAAAAAAAAAAAAAAAAAGTAGCTATCTTCTCCCTAGCTCTTAGTTTTTCTGTGTGCTGGCATCCCTCTCCTCTCCACCAGAGGTGGAAGTCTCTCTTCTTCTCCTGTAAACCCTATCTCCCCTATCACTCTTTGAGCCTGTTTATGCTCCCGCAGGTCTGGCTCCCAGGTGCCCTGTGCTCCTGCTCCGCCTGAACGGATTACTCTGTGGCTTCCTGCGCAGTTTGCATTTCAGGATCCAAATCTATCCTCACCTGTGCATCCCCCGACTTTCTACTGTCAAGGACCCTTGCTTCCTAGGTTCCAAATTTCCCTCTTTTATATCTATATTATTCCTATTCTGATAGAATGGGCCCTTCAGGAACTTGCTAAGAAAGAGTGTAAAAATGGTAAATTCTGAAGCCTTACATGACTAAAAATGTATTGATTCTGCCTTCATACACGAACAAGAGTTCACCCTGATTCCCCTTCTGTCTTCAAAGTTGTTGCTGAATATTAGGTGCCGAGCTGATTTTCAATCTTTCATACAGGGTTGATTTTCTTCTTTCTGAAGTTTTGGGACCTCCATTTTTCCCCTTGATATGCTAAAATTTCACAGTGCTGTATATTGGAATGCTTATTCTTTTAAAATTCAGTATATTGGAAACTCACTACGCGTTTTCAAACTTGAAAAAATTAATCACTGTCCTTAACGTCCACAAAATTTCCTTATGTTGTTTCTCTAACAGTTTCATCATTCCAGGTTTGTGGGAGTTTATTTTCTTTTTTCTGAAAATTTCTATTGTTCAGAATAGGATCCTTTAGCCTACGTCTGCTTTTCATCTTTTCTCTTTGGTTTTTCGTTTCCTATTATTTTTGCTCTCCTTTCTGGGTGGCTTCCTTCACTTTATCATTAAAACACTTCTTGTGTTTTTCATTTCTCTTCCCAGTTTTCAATTTCTAGAAATACACTGTTGGTCCCTACATTTTCCTTTTCTTATTAATACCTGTTCTTCTTTCATGACTGCAGAATATTCTCTGGCCTTTTTGAGACTACCAATGATATTATTTTAGTTTTCTTCTTCTTTCGCTGTGTCAACTTTTTCCCCAGTTTGCTTACTTTTCCTAGGTTTGTTTTGGCTTCTGAATTGCTTCAAACATCTGGTGATGATGGGTCACTTGCCGTATTGCAGATAGAGCACTACAAAGCTGGTAAGAAAGTTTCTGTAGCTGGGCTAGCACGCTTGTGATTAGGTGGGCTTCAGTGTAGGGCCACCCAGCTGGGAGGTTCCAACCAAAGGCATCTGTGGGTCTTCTGCATATTCTTCAAAGAAATGCCTTCCAACTTCATGCCTGGAGATGATCAAGCTGACTGCCAAAATTTTGACAATAAGTGGAAGAGGTGGGCGGGGAGGGGGCTATCTCACTGACTGGTATTTCTTCAATGCCCCGCCCTCATCTGTGCCTTGGCATTCCCGGCTCAGGTCTCCGGGCCACATCCTTCTAGAAGTAAGCCACCAATCTCACTGGCGTGTGAGAGGCATCGGGGCCTCGTTCACTTCAAATATGTTCTCGGGTGGAAATCAGGCTGCTTCTCTGTGTGTCCTGGAAGCAGCTTAGGCTGCAGCCTCTCAGGATGCCTAGGTCAATCAAAATTACCCATGGGCTCTCCAGAGTCCCTTTGTCTCACTGGGTATCTGCATTTTTAAGATCCCTTTACTGTTATTTTAGGAACAAATGTATATGCCTAATCTGCCCTTTTTTTTTTTTTTTTTTTTTTTTGCAGCATATTGTGATGGTCTAAACTTTAATAACTACCTGGTTAATGAAAAACCCAGAAGAAAAATTCAAGTAACCTCTAATATGAACTTGAGGGATTCAAGTGGACTATAAGACATGAGTGCAAGTTTATACTAAAAATAAAGATACCCTAACAGCCAGAGTGAAAGTCACACACACACACAGGAAAGAAATTTACTTTAGCTAAAGTCACCTGATATTTTGGTAGTATATGGTTAACTGCCTTTCATTATTATCACAACAAATTCTGTTTTGAATCCCCAAAAAAGAAAGAACACTACAGTGCATGAAAGTAAGGCAATATCCCCAGCTGAATCAGGCATTACTGTTTATGAAGAAATTCAGGCTTTAATTACTTTTCTAGAAATTAAAACATAGCTTGAAATGCATAACAGAGTTAGTCCTAAATGAACCAAAATTCAAAATTCATCCTTAGGTAAATAACTTCTAATTTACCAATTTTGATTCTTCTGATTTTTTTTTAAAAGAGAAACCCATTTAAAAAATACAGCAAAGAAAAAATTATTTGTGAGATTGCCCCCCCCCACACACATATACACACAAAGCAGAAATGTCTTTGCATGTGTGTGTGTGTGTGTGTGTGTGTGTGTGTGTGTTACTCAGGATTAAACCCAAGGTTGTTCTACCTTTGAGATACACTCCCAGTCCCCTTTTTTTCTTTTCTTTTGTATTTTTAAACAGAGTTGCTCTGGGGTGCTGAGAATCTCATTAAGTTGCTGAAGTTGGTCTTGAACCTGCAATCCTCCTGTCTCAGCCTCCCAAGTACTGGAATTACAAACATGTGCCACCACGCCCAGCTGTGCAGTAGTCTTCAAATTCGAGTTGTCCAAGGGGCCTTCTGCTAACTGACAATGTTCTGTATATTGACCTGCAAGATGTCTACATGAATGTCCACTTTATAATATATTATTATATATGCATGTTTTATGGACTATTTAGTTGTATTTTTCTTCAAAATGAAGAAAAAATGTCCGTGTAACTAGAAAGGATTTTTTGTTTCAAATTAAATAAAAATATATTTTCTAATCAGAGAAAAAAGTTGCCTAAAAACAGTATGAAACTTTCTTTTCTAGAGAGTTTACACAGTCATAAATATTAGAGAAAAAAAAGTTAAATTCAATGGGAACATTTTAATTATGTCCATTAAAATCATATGTAAAAGGCAGTAAATATAAGCTTTGATTGTGGATAGTACTGCCTTTGAAAAACATCTGATAAATTATAACTCAAAAGTAGTAGTAAAGTTCCATATATATGAACTGGGGTAAATTTAGACATATCTCACTATTTCACCATTGTAAAAATAATAATGTTCATGTATTAAGTATTTTAGTATGTCAGCCATCATACCAAGCACTCTGTATATGTCATTTTACTTAATTTCTACCATGTTAGGAGGTTATAAGAGTTTATTCACATTTTAATGAGGAATCTGACACTTATAAAGTATGAGATTACATATACCTATGAAGAATATATAAAGGCTATATATATGTATATATATTTTTACTTATAAAGGTTATAAGCAAAGATATCTTGGTTGTGATATCAACAATAAACAGACACCATGACTAAGATATGAAACTCAAGTCCTGCTATTAAGACTATTATATATAAACATTTTCCTTTTACTAAAGGTAAATCCAGTATTTTGAAATTGGCTGGAGAAATGTCAACAGTGATTAATTCAAAGTCAGATTGACCTTTATAAATCATTATTCAAACAAGAGTGAATCAATCAACATTGACCGGCACCAGCCGATCCGAGTACTAACTCATTCATTCCCCTGGTTGACCGTGATGTGCCCATCGGTGCTGAAGGTGAGCACTACCTGACACACCTGTCTATCATGATGTCAATGTATTACATCAGTCTCTGGGTACAAGTGTTGGGCTCTTGCAATGTGGCTAGGGCCACTGAGGAACTGAGTTCTAAATTTCATTAAATTCAAGTTTGTTTAAATAGCCACATATGGCTAATGGCTACCATACTGGACAAGACAGTTCAAGATACTGAATACACAGTTAACCAAACAGACATGGTTTCTGCTACGGGTTAAATAAGTGTTCCCAAAAGGTCCATGTGCTACAGAGTTGGTTGACAGCTTGGGACACTATTGGGAGGTGATGGAACCTTAGGGGGCGGAGCCTAGTAGAAGGAAGTGATGTCATTGGTGATGTGCCTTGAAGGGTGTATTGGGCCCTCAGCCCCTTCCTGTCTCAGTTTTCTCTGCCACAAGCTCCCACCATGATGTGCTATTCCACCTACCACAGGTCCAAGAGCAACAGAGACAACCAACCATGGGCTGAAGCCTTTAAAACTGTGAGCCAGAATCAACCCTTTCTCTTTATAACTTGTTTCATCACTTGTCACAGTGATGAAAAGCTGAGTAACAAGAGCTTCCTGTCTTCGCAGAACTTAAAATCTAATGGAAATAAGTAAGCTCACACCAAATAGGCTAAATTGTGTTAATTGCTTAGAAGAGATAACAGAAAAGATGGCATTTGTCAGGAGATAAACTCACACTGAGTTATACATAGCTATGAGCTTCTAAAATGTATGAGGCTGAGAGAATTTTGACAATCTTATCTTAGGATACCCCCATTTAAAATCCAGGATAATTAGCAAGCCATTGACACAAAGAATGTACGTATGTGTTGAAAGTGTTGGTGCACTCAACAGAGACAGCTCTCTGTTGACAAGGAAATTGGTGCAAAAGTAAGTCTGAACAAGAATGCTATTATTTATCCCATTTTAGGTTAACAGTCTGAATATAAATAACAAAATGAAGGCAAATAGAGATAAAGAAGTACAGCAAAAACAAGATAAAAACGGTAAAATATGCAAAACATTAACGTCACATACTTCAAGTTTAAGAGCCTGGGTCTGATAAGTTGGAAAATCAGGGAAAAACAACTGGGAAGAAATGGGATTTTTTTAATAGTAGCATGTCTATTTGAGGGCCAGTGTCAACATTTGTCAGAAATCATATTCCTGGACTCGAGCACCTAGAATTGAATCAGAGCAAGAATATAACCCTCTGTAGTAAGTAAAAAGGTGTTTGGAAAAGGTAGTGGAAAGGAGAATCACCAAAGTCCCATGTTCCCAGATCATATCCTGGGGATTTTTGTTGGGGAAGTTAAGATGGCTTCGTTTGGACAAGTAGGCTGTTTGAGGTCAGAAGGAGGAGGAAATTTGAAGAGGGAATTATCACTAGGGCTGGTCATGCCACATGTACTCTTCTTTCTTTCCATCCCCAAATTTCCCACCTCTAAGCAACTGGGAACATGGCTTTGGACTGCAGGAAGAACAAAAGGGGAGGGGATGTTTGGTCGGATTTATTGAAAACATGATGCTCACTGAAAACGGTTTATTTTCTCTTTTATAAATAATCACCTACCTCCCTTCCAGCTCTTGGTTAAACAAATCAGGCATCACTTAACTAGACTTAATGGGTGTCCCCATTTTAAGCCAGATGATTTTATGAAATTGATGCACTAAAAGAACTAAGCCACTACCATTATGCCTGATCCTAGTGATGAAGTGGAGGAGGGAGGACAAGGAAGAGGAGGAGGAAGAGCAGGACGAAGAGGAAGAGGAGGACAAAGTGAAGGAGGGCAACGAGGAGGAGGATGAAAAGGAGGAGGAGGATGAAGAGGAGGATGAGGAGGACCAGGAGAGAGAGGATGATGAGGAAGAGGAAAAGAAGGAGGAGGAGGAAGAGGAGAAGGAAGGAAAGGAGGAGAAGTAGAAGGAAGAGGAGGAAGGGGAGGAGAGGAAAGAAGAGGAGAAGGAGGAGGGTCGAGCACAGCGCCCCACACCATTCTATGTGCTCTGTGCCTGTTATCTTCTAATTGTCATAACAACCCCATGAAGTAGGAACATTATTATCTCCATGTCACAGAAGAATTGCCAAAGGTACAGATTTTAATAACATTCCCCACATTGAAGAGCTAATAATAACTAGTGGATATGGAATAAAACTCAACCACTTTGCCGCCCAGAGGTAAATAATGATCAGAGAGTTGTGTTGTGTTGTTGCTGTTTTTAACCCCAAATCACAGGGTCACATAACATTCCAAAAGAACTATAAAGATATTTTGCTACACACCTATTAGAAATGACAGTCCATACAATTGAATTGAAAAGAACTGATAATCTAGTTTTGCTGATAAAATGAGTAGGAAGGGGTGGGGAACTCTGGTAGTTTATGAATTAAAGGCAGGAGATAATGAGGGCAACCAGAAATAGAATCAAGATAAAGGAAAAGGTAGTGCCAGGGCAAAGGCAGAGGAGCCTGGAGTTTCAGAAGGACACAATTCTGAAAGGGCATGGTGTCGCTGTGACTTTTGTTTAGCAAAGGTCATGCCTGTTCCAGAAAACTTCCCTAAAGGAACATATTTCCAATTGTATAATGGCAATCAATAAAACTAGAGTTGACTTTCGCCATCTTTAAAGTAATGTACTTTACAAAGCACAAAGACATACAAGTGAAAGCCAACAAAATATGTATTTTAAAAGGTTTTATGAAACTATTTAAATGAGATAAGATGGTACAGCTCCACTGTTTCAAAAAGGCATTTTTTAAAATTATTCCCATAAATAATTTTCTTACTTAACCAAATGATGTTTATTTGAAATCCTCTTATAAGAAGAGACCAAATGAAACAATGTTCTAAAAGCAAGACGAATACAGTAGAAAATGTTTTATCTAGTTGACTCAAAATCAGAAAATTTAGTGTCCCTAGTTTAACAAAAGCCCCTCAGGGAAATGGGCCGGCGGTGTCGCCCGTACTTCCTGATCCCTCCTCTAAGCCACCCTCGCCCACGCTGAACGGCTGGTCCCACTTCTGTCTCTCTACCTTGACCTCGCTTGTTGCCAGCCATTTCCTTATTTTCCTAAATGGAGTGCAAAAATAAATTCGAACTGTGTTCTGAGTGTATCTTGTTCCCTCTCTAATTCCGCACACTCAGGATAAGCCTCAGACCTATCAGAACCCAAACATTTTTCTCGGTGAGTGGGAGAAAACACCATTTTGAGACTTGCTTTGCTGAACCTCTCATCTGTCAATTGCTTTAGGTTTGTAATGAGATTAGAGAGAGCACTGAATGCTGAGGCTAATCTTGCTCCTGGTTTCCCAATACTTCCTCTAGCTCTATGCCCTTGAACGTGCCACTTAAACTTTATGGGTTCTCCATGAGTGCTGTTTCAATTGGAAACCCAGATGTCTATGGTTTTGTAGGTCTGACTCCAATGCATTGGCCAAGTGACAAAAGCCAGCACATTAGTTCAGTTACCTGCCTTTACATATGAATTCACCTGTAGAGACCACCTGTCAGAGCAGAGCGGAGGAAAAATAATAACTGCTGTTATCTTACTTGTGGGGCTCAAAGTTACACAAGTGACTATCTGCCATAAACTCCAAGCTTGCCTGCAAAGGAAAATGTGGGACATGAAGATTCTTTCTCTCCTTCCCCTCCCCCTTTCCTTTTGAACAATTTAGCTACTACACAGTCTCAGGAAAAGCACAGAGTGCACAGCACACAGGTGAACTAGTTACCTGGGACACATTGCACACAGGAACTAGTTAGCTGGGACACAGTTGCACATGGGAACTGATTAGCTGGGATACTGTTGTATGTGGGAACTAGTTAGCTGGGACACAGTTGCAGACATGGGCTAGTTAGCTGGGACACAGTTGCACACAAGAACTGGTTACCTGGGACACAGTTGCACACATGAACTAATTAGCTGGGAAGAATTTCGTTCTCCTAAGGATTGTGCTGTTCCATTCCAGGATGATAAAAAGGAATTTTTTCCTAGGAAATAAGTGCCTGAATTGTATGATAGTAGATTCGGTGTTTGTAGGAATGGTATTTAATCTCAACTGGCACTGCTGAACCTCAGGGAAGGCTAGCTATGCCAAGAGCCACATGGCTGTTTCCTTGCCACGCAGGAAATAGGACCAGACAAGGCAGCATGTTGTTGTACTGGCTGCACATGTCACACAGAGAGGTCAACGAGTCCAACTTGTCATCTTTGGTTAAAAAAAAAAAAAAAAAAAAAAGGAAATGATAAAACATCTACCTACTAATCAATCTAGTAATATAAATGAGTAAGGAACAATACACACTGCTCCCCACAAAGGATCCCCAAACCTATCTAACCACAAACCGTGCAAAGGCTCGGGTGACAGTAATTCCCTCTGAGACAGCAGATCCGCAGGCTCCTACCTGAGCGGGAGAAGAGCAAGCTCCTACCAGAGAGGAGGGTAGCAAGCTGGCCCACACAACAACCCCCTGGCATTCAAAGCCCCCTCTCCCGTTCTCTCCCGTTCCTAAAAGAGTAATATTTCTGCTGAGAAGGAACATACCTTTGAGTTGTCTTTTCAGAACTACTGGAAACAATAAAAACTTTCTGAGCACATTCAGTGCTTGTATTGTGGTACTGTGCTACAGTGAAAATAACATATATGAAAGTGTGCACCTTTAAATGTAAAACCTGACTAGACGGCTTCACTGCAGCCCTAGACAGGCTGTAATCCTCTCTGGGCCTCAATTTACCCATCTATAAAACGAGGACAATAATGCTAGGAGTCTCCTATGCAGAAAGATACACGGAGCACTTGAGATTTATTTCTGTACCTACCTACCCACCCACTTCTCTACTTATCAATTTTTCTACTTTCCTGAAGAATTATATTCATTTTACAATGAAATTCACTGGTGTAAAAACCAGTTGCAATGAACCAAATACAGCTCAAGAGAAATATATGATAGCGTGAACAATTTGCCAATGACACTGTTACACACACACACACACACACACACACACACAGAGAAAAAATCCTTAGCTAATTATTCAAAGTCCCCCATAAGTTTGCCTGCAGCGATTTCTCCACTCATCCATATTGTCCTTTGAACCCCTACATACAAACCTTCACTGCCACCAACCCCAAGTCACTCGCAGACACATGCTCTGACCCTGAATGTCCTTTCCACCACCTTATATCACTTGTCTAGAATCTGTCACTCCCTCAGTTCCCAGCGTCTCTTTCCAAGTCTCACCTGACCAATATTAAGGATGGCATCTAGTCTGTTGTCAATTTATCATTTTTAACATTTTCAAATGTGGCTATGAGGAGTCACTCTCATTTATTCTTTGAATCTCCTACACATCTCTGCGGTGTGGCAAACAGGTTCAGCCTTTTGCAAAACCATTCCTGGACTATGCGGTGGAGAGTATTATACATGTGCTAAAAGAAGAGTCATGGAATCTTAATGACCAAGGATATTATTACCAACATAAATTCCTCTAAAATGTACACTCATGACCACCTACCCCCATCCTGTCTGAAACAAAACTGATGTAAGACAGGCATGAATTTAGAAATATATAACTGAATTGAAATTTAAAAAACAAATGTACTAATCAGACTCTCAATGGTCATAATTGGAAGGACCTTCAGGGTTAATTGAGTGGAAATACCACTGAGGCACTATTAAGCGTGTGGTCATGTGTCAACCACAATTTTAACATCTGATCTGGAAAGCAGAACTTTTGGTCAAAGTATGCCAATTTTGATCAAGAAGGTTGAAAACTGACTCAGAGGAAAAAGTGTTATCCTCTGACTCACCAAGACCACTTCCTGAAACACCCAGTGTTTTTCTTGGAAGGAAGTCAGTACAAGTGCAGTTTCTTTCGAACACTGATTAGACAAAATTGAACTTTAACACAAAATAGACAAAAGACCTATTTTCCAAAGCTAGCCAAGTTTCAAAGTAGAGAGCATTCATAAGCATATCTTACCTGATCATGAGGGGGCAGACTTTAAAAAGTCTTTGACATTGATAATCTAAGATATAAAAGATAAACCACTATCTACACATATTCTTTTTTACATTAGAATATCTTAGTGATGAAGAAAAAAACTGTATAATTAGAACCCAGAAAGTTAACTCATGTCTTTGGCTTCAAAACAGTGACTTTTATTTTCAAGGTAATTCTTTTGTCCTCTTTGAATGAACTGTGTGGTCAATGTTTAATAATAATTTATAAAAACAATAGATAATACTTATAAAGTCCATGCATGTGCAAACATTGTTATAAGTTCTCTGCATACACTGATTTGACTGATCACCACAACTCCTCTAAGAGGGAGATACTATGATCTACTTTACAGATAAGGAAACTGAGGAACAGAAGACTGAAGCATCTTCCCTGCCATCACAGTTAGTAAGTGATAAATTCTCACGAAGAGAGCAACAGAAGACTCAAAATCTCAGTCCCTACACTACGCCCATGTGCGTGAGCCCTTGCCCAGTTAGAATGCTTGTTGATATATAAACACACAAGATTACATGCACACAGATATGTAGGAACATTTCACATGTACATAATCTGTGCCTAAATCCAGATTTGTCCTTCTCCTACACTTGTCTATAAATTCCAGTGTAACTATCATATCAGCATTTCCTGGGTACAAATAATCGTTAAGTCTTCAATCTAGAACAAGTGCTTAGCTAAGCTCTGAAACATGCTGCCGTCCAGTTGCAGTTATGTGAGTCTCACTTGTTTATGAGTTTTAAAACACTGGAGCTATCTCACAGACCTATAAAAAAAATAAAAATAGACACCCAAATGATACTGCCTTCAACACAGCCCTTGGCAGAGAAAAATGCGCACAACATTTCCTTCTTCAAAATAAGCAATTACACTGCATCTCACTGCTTGCTTCCTCTTGAGTAATCCAACCTGGAAAGGGTTCAAACATCTGACTCGTCAGGGCTTTGCTTTCAGCAGGAAAACCTCCTTCCATCTATAACTCCTATCTATAACTTGTTCATGGGAGCTGCTTTAAGTATTAAATGCTTACACATTTCTAGTTGAAACATGTGAAAAGGAAGTTCCCGGGTAGCACCCTGACATGAACTAGATCACTGAGTAGGAAATGTGGAATAGGCACACACATTTGTCCCAGGGAATGAAGTGCTCAGAGCAAGAGCTGAGGAAACAAAATATTCCCTTCAGAGGTGCGAAATATTCAGACGTGCTCTTGGTAGGGGGATACCCAGTGTGACTTTAGGGCAAAGAGAGAGTCATCCTGTTTCCTTAAAATCTGTAATTTGCCCACGGGACACAGTTAATAAAAATCTACCACTGGTCACTCATTCATCCCTTTGAGTTAAATATTTTATCCCTAAGAACCACTTTTGAACTATGAACATTTCTGGAGCAATAATATGTTATACCACGAACATTTAACTCTGGATTATTGGACACATTCTCCTACAGTAGGAGGGCTCTAGAGTGGCATGAGACTGCCCAGGAAGCCATTGACTTTTGTGTCCAGAAACGTAAGAAATCTGTATAGATTCATAGCAGTAGCGAGCTACTAAAGGAAAACCATTGCTTGCTTGGTATCCTTGGCTTCAACAGCTATATCCAGTATATTACTAATTCCTGAAACTGTGAAAGAAATTCCGGCTTACGCATGGAACAATTATTTATTGGAGGCAAACTTTCTATAGAGTGAGCCAAGTGACATAGGAGATTCATTCGGTATGGGGGGGGGGTACTAATTACAAGTTATTGTGCTTTTTCCCAAAAGTTTATAACAAACATGGTTCCCTTCTTCCAACAAGACAGGCAAAGAGACCATTATGACATATTTTAGTCAATGCTATTACGGGGATGGGAAGTATCTACCTAGGGGCAGCTGTAGGTAGATTTTGGGTAGGAGGAAACAGCAGAAGCAGGTGTTGAAAGGGGACCATGCCTCCTGGTCTCTATGGAGGACACTAGATCCCAGCAGCTGCCTCTGTAGAGAGGACACTAGGGGGAAAAGAATATCCATTGCAAACACACACAAATTAAAACCAACCTTGGAGTCCTCTGTGTATACAGACACCTCGACATGCATGCGTATAGATAGATATATATTTTAATTTGAACTAAACTAGATTAAGATTATACTCCACTGTACCGAAAGGTCAAAGCAGTATTCTGTTAACTTAAAAGAAATGCATGTCATCAGTAGACATGAAGATTTAATCATGATGTTATTCCTCTAAATAACTTAGGGGACAAATGAATTTAATTGGTCCTCCCAAGCACTGGGATGTGTTTTTCTTAAATGGTATTTCTCACAGATCCTTAATTTTCATATTAGTTAACTAGAGTAAAGATCCTTGTTCTACCCCCTACACACACACACACACACACACACACACACACCTCAGAGAATATAGAAATAGTAAGATAAAACAATACATGTAGAAAATTATATATGATGACTAGGAATGGATATGCTATTTTACAAATGGATCTCTACTTATGAACTATCTTGAAGAATTTTTATAGATCTGTACTTTTTTTTTACTTTTTGAGCTTTTAAACAATGCTATAAACATCCAAACTCAGAGGAAAATATCCACTGAACAAAATAAAATACACCATTCTCCAAAGGGGAGAGGGGTTAAGAAAAATCCATTCAATGGGGATAATTTCAAGGTTAAACTATTAAAGTGATAACAGAAGGAAATATTTACATTTTGCTCTTATAATTACTTTGTCCAATATTAAGTTCCACCAAATATCAATCGGAATTATGCAGTGATTTCAACAAAAGTACTTAAGACTCACCTAAGGTCTAAGAAACAAGTATGCCGCTCCCTTTAAACAGGCACTAAGTTGATGTTTTATGGAACATCTACTGCTGACTGACATAAGCAGAATGTTCCCTGCTTCTGTTTCTGGAAACAAGCCATGTGGCACAGGTGATCTCTAACTCAACAGGTCTAACACCTAGAAAGAATTCACTTCAAATAAACCACTAAGAATGTTTACCCGTCAGTACCGCTAAGCCTGCCCGACACCTTTGAAAGTCTTTATTTTGATGGAAGTCTTCTTTCTCAATGATCAAAACAAAATCCCAACTCTTTGTAAGCACTTACCTTATCTGCTAGCCAATATTACCCTGTGTGTCAGGAAAAAAGCAATTCTTTAAACTTCATATTAAATCCCAACAGTCTGATATCATTACACTAAAGTTTGCTAAAGTTTAAACTTCAATAAAACAAGCACAAGCATCATTACATTCTTGTATAATGAGATGCAGATGTGCTTTTGTTACGACTTAGCTATTATTTGAACCCCAAAGAAGACTAGCCTTCAAGAATAACCATGAATACATTTTCTTTCCTTCTGTCTACAGTTTCTTCTTCTCACCTACGGTTACCCTCTCTCTTTCCTTAATTCTGTAAATCCATATTTCGTCTCCATTCCATGACAAACATCTTATAAAATATGTCCCCTCTATAACTACTATAATATTTCACAGATTTGGGAAATATCTCTCTCTCTCTCTCTCTCTCTCTCTCTCTCTCTCTCTCTCTCTCTCTCTCTCTCTCTCTTTCTTCCTTCTACTTGATAAATTCCTCAATGAACCCAAACATAAACAAAATGACCTCAACTTAGCAACTCGAATTTGCTTTTGGAGAAATAAGCTCTACAATAGGAAGTACTTGAGTATGTAACTTCTTTATTAAAGGTCTGATTATTGTGTGTTATCTGGTCTGCAGGGATCACCTACGCCACCCAGGATCATGGCTTCTCCTACAAAACACGTTGATTGTTTTAGAAAAGTGGCCAGGAGATCTTATATTCAGCCCTGGCGTACTGATGCGAATTCACTTTTGCTGCTCAGGATGGAGCCAGCTGGAACGCTCACTGGTTGTTCCCCGTTCCTGCTGTTTCTGTGCAGCCCATCTCCAGCTCCTGTTCGGACACTTTGACAGCAGTGAAAGTTTGTGTGAGCTGAACTGAAAGGGGCCTAAGGGAACCTGAGATTGTCAACAGCCCAGTAGCTTAAAGACATTAGAGTGGCTTTTTGTTTTTAAGAACCTATTCAAAATATTTTTTAAAAGATCTTGGTTTATGGGAAGCAAATGGGCCCTGGCTGTAGTTTGCTGACCCTCTGCACTGAGGTGGGTAGTGGGTCCTTCTCGTGAGCTGCTGGGCCTCTGGTCCACTGTTCCATCTCCACCAGGCTCACTCCTTTCAATTTAAGATCCTGTTGTACATTCTCCCCACTCCTGCAGCCCCAACACAAGCATTTCTTCCCTTTTTCCATAGTTTAGCTCATGGCCTGATACCTACTTCTTTCATTCTTTCTCTACTCTTTTACCTGTAAGTCCCAGGAAACACTCTTGAGTCACGTGTCAGAATTGGTTATTTCTCTGTCTCTGACAATGTGTGCATCCTAAGCCTGGCTCCCTGGCTTCCTCTGCCTCTATCACAGGAGTCAAAAGGGCCTGTGATACCAGTGGTGAGTACTAAGGGAAGAGGAAAGACACACGTGGAAGTTATTCATTGCAATCTGCAAAGTACACTGAGGTCACTCAGGTCTGAGGGACAGAAATCCAATCAGACCTAAGAGCCAGCCCTGCCAGTTACCACTTCCCAACCCCAGGCAAGTTCATCTACCTTTAAAGCTTCATTTCCTCTTCTGTAAAATAAACACAGTCTAATACCCACTTGATGGGGCTTGGTGAAGATTCCATCAGCTTAATCCATGCCGAGAATTTATCACAATAAGACTAGAACAAAATAAAAGCTTAAAAACCTCGAGCATAATTATTGTGGATGTATTTTACTGCAGGTGATATATTTTACTGTAGGGGCCATAGGCATTAGATGTTTACTTTTCAATCTGTGCCCACTTTTAAGACAATCTACTTATTTCCACCAGTAAATTTATGTCTTTTATTTTTTTAGCAGTCAGTTAAACAAGTTCTTTAGCCTTTTTTCCTCTGTTGAGTTCTTTTTTTTTTTTACAGGGACTATTGAGTGTCTTTCACCATTAAAAGAGGGAGGGCAGAGAGAATAATCAATTCATATTCATTATGCTAGTAAGTTCTATTGTAATGTGGTTTACATGCATCCCTTAAAACTATGATGCTATAAAAAGCCACTTAATGGAAACCACAATGCTTAGGGAAAAAAAATAAAATAAGGCTAGCGGCATAACACTTAAAATCCTTTTAGTGACACATTTAAAAGCAATGTATCTAAGGAAGACCCACAGCACAGTTTTATATATGTTAAATGGTTAAAAAACATTTTTTTTAGTAAAATCCTACAACAGCGGGGAGTGGTGATGCACACCTATAATGCCAGTACTTGGGAGGCTGAGACAAGAGGATAGCAGGTTTGAGAACAGCCTCCACAACTTAGCAAGACTCTATTTCAAAATAAAAACAAATGAATGGGGCTAGGGGGTCTAGCTCAGACGTAAAGCACCCCTGGGTTCAATCTGCAGTACAAAAAAAAAAAAACCACCTAAAATAATATGATACCTTACCTTGATAAAGATCTGGAGTTGGTGTGTGGAATGGGGTGTTATGGGGCTGCAGCAGCCTGTGAGTGGCTGAAGAGTGGTAGAAGAAAGACCACCTGAAGTCAGGCAGGAAGTTCCAACTACGTGATGGTGTGGTCCATGACACCTGGAGAAGCACAGCGGCTAGATGTCCAAAGTGTGAACCTAAGCATTTTAAGCATTACGATTCAGCTGAGGGAAACTTTCCGTGTTCACCTCTGCTTCTCAGATGAGATCACGCATACAAAGAAGTGGCATTCACATTACACTCAAATTGTTCCCTACTGTCAATCATGTGGGAACAAATTCCCATTTTCAAAACCAGCATTAGATCAGAGCTAAATGCATTTATTCCGAACCAATGAACTCAAGGAAAAGGTTCTCTGAGTCAGAACTGCAGCAGTGTCTCCAAAGCCTGTGTTGCTCTTCAATTTCTTATCAACCTGCATTCTTTACCCAGAGAGAGCTGTTCTTCCTCCGTCAGTAATGAGCTACCAGGATATATAATCCAAAACATTTCTTAACTGCAGCTTGGATTATTTCTTCAGTGTTCCCTGCTAGGAACAGCTCTAATTCAGAACACCACACCATATTTCCTTCGACCCATCCCCTTGTCCATTCCAATAGAGGAGTAAAACACCTGCTAGTCAGCAGCTCCCTGCCATGGCATTCCATTTACTGATGCCAAATATTTATATCAAGCATCTACTGAACATAAGACGACTTGGCGACACAAGACAAAAACACCTCCGACCCACAGAGGCCTAAATAACCTAATCGTTTGAAGCTCTATCAACCGTGGGAGGAGTGAACTATGATAACATATATAAAAATAAATATGGCACAAGAGAGAACATCAAGCGCCCCAACAAAGTGTAGAAAGAACAAAACATTCCTTTTGCTGTTTGGTGAGAAGACCAGAAGACAGTGTAATGGTGGTGGCCAGTAGACCTTAAGGAAGAGATACATTTTGGTTGGAGGCTTTCTAGTGGCAGGATGAGTAAAGAGGAAGAGGCGGGAGATGGGAACCATCACGCATACAGAACAAGCGCTTAGGCTAAAAATCAAGACATGTGACTACAGGTGATAACGGACATACCATTCCACGGGTTTATATGACAGGAAAGGGGAAGTCCAAAGGACGGTTTGGTGAGGAAGGGAATGTGGGGTGAGTTAAGAATGGGTCAAAGGGAGCTCGCTTCAGGAATGCAGGCCTTGGATAAGTGAGTTGAGAGAATTCTCGCAGAGTGCTGGGATAGCAGGCCAGAGAAGCAGAGTCTCTTCCCCGAGCCAGGAGCGCAGGCTCTGTGTCCAACCCTGATATCCATGGCTCTGTTTAATGAGTATTAACCATGTCATTTGGTCTGGCAAATTAGGAAATGGTGAACTAAAGAAAAATCACCTGCGTTTTTAATTTGTTTTTCTTTTTAGAAACAATGAAGGAGAGTAAAGATTACAGTAGAGGATTATTAGCAACATTGAAATACCCAACACAATGTATTTTTAATAATCAAGAAGATGAACACCAAAATAAGAAAAAAGAACACGTATATTCTCACAACCTAAGCCTTCTTGGACAAATGGTAGTATAGGATCTGAAGCCAGCAAAGGAAACACACATACAATCCTGCTTGAATCTCACACAACCAAGTACAATATTTCACAAATGGCTCTTACATTTTAGGAAACGTATAATAACCACTTAAAACTATCACAAGTTTCTTCTAATCAAATTCCCCAGTTGAGTTAATACGTTTCATACCCAAGATTCTGTGTATGAATGCCACAAATTTTAACCAAAATAACAATTACAATCTCTTCAGATAACTCAAAGGTCAATTTGTAAGTACTTACATGCCAAATTAAACAACGAAAACACATATGTAAACCTAAACTCTAAAGTACAAAGGAAATTTAAAGTATTTGCTTACTTAAATTAGAAATACCCTATAGGGGAAGTGATCAAAAGAAGATATGCTAATCAATTTCATTATATCCCCTGTACAAAATTTTTATACAAGCTCCCTTAACTATTTAAAAATCTCATGTATAATGCATTAACTTTGGCACCTTCAAACTCTAGGCAGTTCCCTTCCTGCACTAAACTTCAAACTCACTTTGATGAACTAAGGACAAATGACATCACTAAAAGCAAACTGATAGGGGGTCGTCTCTATGCAAATTATTTCAGAATTATTTATACAGAAACAAGACTAAATAGCCCATCCTCTCCCCAGTTGTTTCTTTTTTTTTTTTTTTTGCGGTACTGGGGATTGAACTAGTTGTTTCTTCTTATATACAATTTACTTAAATTGAGGACACAGTTTTCAAGTCTAGCTGCTGAAAAACTAACCATTCCACTTTTAAACCATTACAGGTACAGCAAAAAATCAGGACAGCTGGGTCAAGGAAGAAATGTTTTACATACCATTCTCAGAGAATATATGGAGTTTATACTCCACTGGAGACTGATATCTGTCTTGGAATCTGGCCAGCAGAGCTCACCAAAACTTTATAGCCAGGGTTAGAATAAATCAAGTCATGAACATCTCAAGGAACCTTGCTGATCTAGTCTACCAAAAGCAGCACCCTAGTGTTCAGGTGGACAGCTAAATTTTGTGTCAGTTGATGATGCCCCTATGGTACAGACGAATCTTAAAAAATTACAGTAACATCACAGGTAAACCAACACTTACAAGAATGTATTACAAAACAGGATCAATAAGCCATAATCATGCTGTTACACTGTATTTTCGAGAACCGAAACAGTAACTTAACCAGTCATTTACTTTTCCTTTGTCTAGTATGTTCAGACACAATGTTATCAGCTCATGTTTGTTATTAAATAGTGTCTAATCTTAGTCTTGCATGGAATTACTAGTAACAGAGCGATAAAGTAAAGGTTCTATCTGAATAAGACTAAATGTAACAAATAAACCAATAAGAACCACAAAAATAAAAGATACAGGGAGCTCTATATATTAAGAATCATTTGTGTTTGTCCCTAACCTCAAATTTGGTATTTAAAATAGTGTAGTTCTAAAGTTGGATTTTTTAAAAGCAGTTTTTCTCTAAAAGCTTCCATTAATTGACTTTTTAAAATGTTTACAAGTTGCATTAATATCCATGGATTTAAAAAAAAAAAACTTTAAATACACATATTCAGCTACATTTTCAGTCCCAAGTAAAATGTTTACACAGAAATTTGGCAGTGTTAAGTCTGTTGACTCAAAGCCAGTAACAACCTAAGAAGGCTCAACTTGGTTAACAAGCAAATTTCCATAGTACAACTAACACTGCATAAACAATTCAAGGCAGTCAATATTTATAGGATAATCATGTCAAATTGGTTATATTTGCATCTAAGATTAATTTCAAAGTAATTTTTTTTAAGAAAACTTTTAAAACCTTACATGTCTGGGCATTCCTAACTGTTAAGAGTCAACAGGTCTCCTTTGAGGTACAGTGTGAAAGGGAAGATTATTTTCTTAACCACCATAACCCAAGGGAAGGAAATCCTTTAAATCCCCTTCTCTGTAAGCAAGAAGACAAGAAGCAGGACCCTGTGCAGACTGAGGTAACAGTGATTTCACCCAGCTCAGAATCCACTTAGAATATCAAAAGGGAATTTAAAAACTTGTCAAAGGGCTTACTTTGACTAAAAATACCACTTATAGGTTTCAAGGTCTACAAACACCTTCTCTAATAATTAGGCCTTTGAGGACCCTCCTTAGCAAGGAAAACATTCACAAACTCAAACTCACCTACCCACCGGATTAAGACACAACTCCTCCAAGTGATCCCCAAGGTGTGGTGGAGGACAGGGCGCTCTCCTCAGCCCAGGGACTGCCAAGTGACCTTTGGCTCATCCAGAGAAAGGGTGGGACTCCCTGCTTCAGTTTCAGTATTGTACCACACTGAACAGTTTCTGCTTTGGTTTCTCTAGGGCGTCAACTAAGACTTCCTCTTCTTGTTAAGTAAGTAAACATCTATGGCTAAGGGCTTCCAACTCTTGCCTAAGGTGGTTAAAAAAAAAAAAAAAAAAAAAGAGGGGGGCTGAGCATTTGCTCTGTGCTCTAAACTCACACTAGGCAGAGAGTTACTATGATTACCTTCATGCTGAAGAAGCAGACTCTGAGGAAGAGAGTGTTAATGAGTAACTTAAGGGGAATTGTGAGCACAACAACATGGTCAAAGGCGCCCAGGGAAAAGACTTTCCACTTCCCAACACATTGAAAAGAAGAAAATAAGTGTAACAAAATTAAGTACTTGACTTCACTTGAAAGAAAGGAGAGAGAGAGAGAGAAGGAGGGAAGGAAGGAAAGAGAAAAGGAAGGAAGGAAGGAAGGAAGGAAGGAAGGGAGGGAGGGAGGGAAGGACAGACGGAAGGGAAGGAAGGAAGGGAAATTCCTTGGTGCCAAACCAAACCTAGATCCAGTGCCCAATAGGAGTTCCTTCCTTCCCAAGAGTGCTTGCTAATAAACTTTCCCCACACTGATATCCATGCCAAAGCCAGCTTCCTGGGGAACCAAGTTGTGACAGAAGGGCATCAAGAGAGTGGCATGATGACCAGGGACAGATGCTCAAGGGAGTGGGAGGAGATCTTAATGCCAAGAACAGCAGAAAGCCCTCATAGGATGTCTTTGGTGAGAAGATCAATATTACAAGTAACAGAAGGGACACCCTTCAAAATGAATAATGTAATCAAAAGGAACAACCATGGAATCACAAAATTCCAATCCGGTGTATCAAGGTAACCTCGTACTCAAGACTTGACAAGGATCTGAGAAGGTGTCCCAATCCCAACTCCAGTCATTTTTAAGATGATGTCTCCTAGGCCCGTGGGTCTGCCAAATGCTACAAATGCCACTGCTTGGGAATTGACAGTTTCCTAATAAGAAGAGCAGATACAGTTAATGCGTTAGCAGTGAAGTCACAAAATTCTCCTACATTTTTTTTTCTTCTGAATCATCGGCAAAGATGTTATGAAGCTTTATGAAAGGCTAATCGGCTACAGACAGGATATGACTAATCATTGTCCAGAATATAATAAAAAGCTGCATTGGCTAAAGCCGTATATAACTCTGCATGCTCAGGACACAAACGGCACGGGGCAATTATAAGCATGGCTCCTGGCTATTTGCTGATTTGCTAACGAGCCACAGCCATAAGAAACATCAACTATTTGGAATGTGACAGATGTGGTTTGTGCCTATTTTCCCCCAGCTTTTGGAGGAGAATAGAAATTGCCTCTCTACATCACTACAGGTTACCTGGCCTGTGTCCCATGCTTGGTGACAACAATGTGGAGACAAACAAGACAGGTTACAGTATCACCAACCAACCAAGCTCAGCACATCCAAGGTGACGTGTAGTCACTTACATAAAGTGTTGGGGATGCCCGTCAGAATGGATGAACAGCATCAAGACCCATGGGCAGAATCTCAGTTCCCATCCATCTCAGACCCAGTTCCTCCTCTGTCTTTCACTCTTTCCTCTCTTGTCTTTTCAAGACCAACCCTTTTCCTTCTAACTTTCTTTTTTTTTTTTTTTTATTGGTGCATTGTAGAGGCACACACGCACAGCACTCGTTGAACCTTCCCCCAGTTTCTCCCCCTCTTCCTCTCTTCTCTCCCCCTCCCCATGCAAGTTGCTGTGATTGGCATTGATAAGTTTGTGTATGAGCCAGGTGTGGTGGTGCACGCTTGTAATCCCAGTAATTGAGAGGCTGAGACATGAGGATGTGGATTCGAGGCCAGCCTCAGCTACTTAGTGAGGTCCTCTGCAACTTAGTGAGACCCTGTTGTTTCAAAATAAAGAATAAAAATATAGGGCTGGGGGTGGAGCTTGGAGGTAGAATGTCCCTGGGTTCAATCCCCAGTACCACAAAAAAAACAAAAAAAGTTTGTGTATATACATCATGTCCCTTGATTCCCTCTTTAAGTCTTCCACCCCCCCAACCCCCTTCTCCCTGAGTTAGGTCCCCTATTTCACTCCACTAAGATTTCTCCTCCTTTGTCTAGGGTCCCTCCTGTGTCCCAATGTCTCCCTAGCTTCCACATATGAGGGAAAACATCTGACCTTTCACTTTTTGTGAATGACTAATCTCATTTGTCATGATAGTCTCCAGTTCCACCCATTCCCTGCAAATGGCCTAATTTTGTTCTTTATGGCTGAGTGGAATTCTGTTGTATGTATATCCCACAACTTTGTAATCCATTCATCTGTTGATAGACACCTAGACTGGTTCCATAGTTTGGCAATTATGAATTGTGCTGCTATAAACATAGATATGCATACATTACTATGGTAGTCATAACACTTTGGAAAACAGTATGGAGGATCCTCAGACGAATGGGAATGAACCTCCCATATGATCCAGCAATACCACTTCTGGGTATCTACCCAAAAGAATGGAAACCAAACTATCAGACCGACGCATGTGTATCTATGTTTATAGCCGCACAATTCACAATTGCCAAACTATGGAAACATCCAAGATGTCCATCAAGAGATGAATGGATTACAAAACTATGGGATATGTACACAATGGAATTTTACTCAGCCATAAAGAAGAACAAAATCATGTTATTTGCTGGTAAATGGATGGAACTGGAAAACATTATGTTAAGTGAGATTAGTCAGTCATAAAAAGTAAAAAACTGGATGCTCTCTCTAATTTATGGAAGCTAGGGAGAACGTGGGACATAAGAGGGACTCTAGACGAAGGAGAAACCTTAGATGAGATGGGGGGGTGACACCCTAATGCACATGATGTATTTTCATAATCATATCAAAGTCAATCACTAAACTGAACTTGAGAAGGAGAGAGAGGGAAGGAATGGTGCGGGAATTGCGGAAAGGTTAAATGAGAAATGTGTGCATGTATGCCTCTACCAGCTTGTACCTCACAAAGATATATGATTACAATGCACCAATAAAATAAAAAAAATAAATGCTCTTTCTGGTACGTTGTAATTATACATTATAGTGAGGTTCAAAGTGATACAAACATAACGAGCACAGGTCTTGGTGTGTTTCTTTTCAGATCTCACCCCACGGTCCCTTTTCTCCATATATATAAGTGAGGTTGGTACTGATATCTTCATATATGAACATAGCATTATTATTTGAACTGTTTCCTTCTTTGATTCTTCTTCTCACCTGCCCTACCTTCCTGCCCCTAGTCCCTTCCACTATTGTGATTAGTCTCTCGTCCTCTTAGCAAAAACCCAGGAGAAATACCCAAGTTGAGTTCTGAATCATGGACCTATGGAAACACTGCAAAGTATCACAAGCAAATACTGAGTGAGTCACCTTAAAACTTCAGGCAAGATGCATCACAATAAATAAAACAAAATGCCTGCTCTCAGTGCTGCGGTTCAGGAAGAGCTGTGTAAATAGCTGCTTGGATGATAGAGCTTATGTCACCCTTTGAAATAAAATCTGCAATTAAATTTGCACATCAAATGATCCTTGAAGCTTGTGTGTTAGAAATAAGCAGAGACAACAGAGAAGGCTTAAATCCAACATGGCCTGTCAGTGGCACACAGAACCACAGTCCCATAAAAGAAGACATTTACAGCCACTTTTCCAACATGATCCAAGGCTGATACTGAAAGGCCAGAAGACACACGTCTTAAAAATGGCTTACCTTCTCCGCATCACTGAACTTCTGTCTACCAAGGCAGAATTTAGTTACAGCCTTTGGCTGACAACTGTTAATATAGTGAAGGTTTACCTTGGTTGGGCCAAATAGTAAAGGTCACTTTCAAGTTCATTTGCAGCAGATAAAATGTTAGTTCTCCAACGCCACTCCTAATCTTTGTCTAGCTTGCATACTCAAAACTTGACATGAAAATTCTAATACTAGTACCAAATTCCCTTGTGTTCTTGACATGGAACTATGAAAATCAGATTAAATAAACCTATTTCAAAAGGTGGCAGGTCATTGTCAAAAGAACCATGGATTTGCAATCCAAACCTTAGTGTTTCTCATGGCTCACAATTTAGTATCACATGATCTTAAAATAATTCATGAATATAAGGCAATAGCTTGCAGGTGTAAAGAACTCAAGTTCAGGTACAAAACAGGTTTAGATCCCACTCTGTTATTTACAGCTGGACGACTTTGGCCACCTTGCCCCACTGTCTGTCTGTCTGTCTGTCTGTCTGTCTCTGACATGAAGGCAGTATCTTCTTCACAGAGGCTGAATGAAGTTAACATGTGGTGAAGAGCGCAGGTAGTACCTACTGACCTGCGTACAGCAAACGCCGGGTTAAAGACATCTCAACTTTCTGAGTGTCATCCTCCACAGAACTCAAAGGTCCCCTCCTTGCTGGATGGTGCCCAGGTTCAGATGAGGTAACACAAGTTGTAATTCTCCCTTACTCCAAGGTGACAGGGAACGTATTGGTCATGCTCTGACATAATCAGAGCATCCCGGAAAAGCCGTTCACTGGCCATCACCCTCTGGAAATTCTGACTTGCAATCATCTTCCTAATGCTCCTGAAATTGGGTACTCGTTAAAGCAAATCCAATCGCACCATTTACCTAGTCAGAGGCTTTCAGTGTTGTCTGAATGCAGTTATGGTAAAAAAAAAAAAAATAAATCAAACTCATGCAGGATGGGGACATAGCTCAGCGGGAGAGTGCTTGCCTAGCATGCACATGGCCTGGGGTTCCAGCCCCAGAACCACCAAAATAATAAATAAATAGAAACCCTCTTCCTGGCACCTCAAAAGCCTTTTGGGGTTTGCTGCTGGCCTTACTTTCCAACACCTCTCCCCACTCGAACCCTACTCCCTTTGCCCCGGGCTTGATATCTTTGAGCATGTCCGTCCCTTTGACTAGAAGTCAGTCTCCCCATTTCCTAGAGTTCTTATCCCTCAGCTCAGCTGATCACTTGCTCAGAAAAGCACACCAGACTTTTCAAGTAGAAGAATACCCAGCCCTCAACCTAGCCTGCCCCTCTGCACTATATCTATAGAAAGGTATTTCTTATTTTCTTCCTATCACTTAATATGACTGGTGATTTTATATATTACTTTTGGCCTGCCCTTTCAATTAGAAGATGGGTTTTCTGAGGGCAAGGACTAGCTTGTGTTATTTACCACCGTCTCCCCAGCCCAGGTAAAGGCAAGCAAATGTATGCCAAAGTATACTCGGAGTGAAAAAAAAAAAAAAAAAATGCCAGAAAGTGCTATCACTCAAACACCAGTACAGAAGCACACATACTGTTCCCATGAGCAATCCTAGAAAACCCACTCAAATACAGATCCACAACAGTCAGCCATGCACCACTCCCTGCTCGCAATTTATACCCAACACACACCAAGTAGATTACTTTTTAACTGACAAATAAAACCAAACCGTCTGTTTTTTAATCCCAGCAGCTTGTCTCCAAACTGTTTTTCTAGATAGATGGAATGAGACAAAGTAATATTGGAAAAACGATGTAATACTCAGAGTAAAAGAAAAAAGTTTGGTGAAGCTTGACAAAAAAAAAAAAAGTAATTACTTGGAAGCAGTCACTGCTGTGAACTGATAGACCCAAAAATTCATCTACAAACCCTGGAACTGCTGTCCAGTTTGAAAGTACACTTCAAACGTCAGCCCATTGCTTTTGCACTTTTGGAATGAAGACTAAACTCTTTTTTTGGGGGGGGGGGATTGAACCCAGGAGCATTCTACCACTAAAGTACACACCCAGCCCTCTTATTTTTTATTTTGAAATGAGGTCTTGGGAAGTTGCTAAAGGCTGGTCTTGAACCTACAGCCTCCTAAATACTCGATTCCTGGCACGCACCACCCCATTGGCTTTATTTTTTCCTTTCTTATGTATAACAATATTGCTCTTGCCTTTGTCTATGCATGAGGTTAAAAAGATCTTCCTGAAAACTTAAAAGTAGTAAAAACACACTTCTACAACGAATTCCAATTCAATAAGTTGAATGGTTTCTATTAGTCTTCTGTAGCCTTATTATAAAACATACTTTTAAAAAGTATGTAGCCGAGTATGGTGGCACACGCTTGTAACTTGGGAGGCTGAGATAGGAGGATCACAGATTTGAGGACAGCCTCAGCAAGTAGTGAGACTCTCATCAACCTGTTTCCAAACAAGAAATAAAATTGGGCTGGGGGTGTAGCTCGAAGGGAGAATGCCTCTGAGTTCAATCCCTAGTATCATAAAAATAAAAAAAGTGTGTAGCTAATCTTTTTATGAACAACTGTATTGTTTCTGATATTCCTTTATCATGGAAATCTCTAACTATCATCATCCTTGTACCAAAATCTTTATACACACTCGTGAACGTTTTCTTAGAGTAAAATTCTAAAGAAGGAAATGCCAGGTAAAGGGATATGCCATCTGTGAAGTTATTGCGACACTGTCAAAACTGCCCTCCCCTGCCCTCCAGAGATGCTCTACTGGCTTACGCCTGTCTTATCCATTTGGGCTGCTAAATCAAAAATACCTTAAACTGAGCAGTTTATAAACAACAGAACTGTATCTCTCCCAGTGATGGAGGCCCCCGCAGAACTGGTTCCTGATGACTGCTTTCTGCCTCTAAGAGAAGCTTCCAGTTACATCACCCATGATGAAAGGGTGAACAGCTTCCTCTGACCTCTTCTATAAGGAAACTAATCCCATGGAACTAGCTCTTAAAGACCCACTTCTTAATACTATCACATCAGTGATTAGGTTCCAACATAGGTATGGGGGGGGGGCACATTCAGATCATAGCACCTCACATTAGTAGTATATGAGATATTTTTCTATCTCACACTCTCGCCAGAACATTCTATATCACTTATTTTAAAAATATTTTCCAACATGCTGAAGGAAAAAAAAAGCACATGTTACTCACTTTAGTGGTGATGTTAATCTCTCCTTAAAATCATTTCTCAGCCGGGCGTGATGGCACACTCTTGTCATCCCAGTACTTGGGAGGCTGAGACAGGAGGATTGCAGGTTTGCAACCAGCCTCAGCTACTTAGTGAGGCCCTTTGCAACTTAGTGAGACTCTGGTTCAAAATACAGAATAAAAAATAGGGCTAGGGGTGTAGCTTGGAGGTAGAATGCCCCTGGGTTCAATCTTCAGTACCGCAAAAAAACAAACAAACAAACAAAAAAAAACCCCAAAAAAACCATTTCCCCTAATTTTTTAAATATTTTCTTGCTGATTTTTTCACCTTTATTTTTTTTCTTTTAGATCTACAGGAATTATTCTATTAGTTGTCGGTGTGGATTTTTCACTACATATGAATGAGGCATAAATATACCTAAGATTTCCCCCTCTAGACCAAAACAAACATGCATCTGGATTTAGGCTTTCAATGTCAAGAGTTAGCTCAAAAATATAATGTGGACCTATTCTATGTCTACATTTCTACACTTAATAATAACAGCATTAGTCCTAAATTAAAAACCATATATGTCTATCTTTTTATAAAGTTTGTGAAAGTGGTAATCTTTTCTACACTCCTCCCTCTATTATCTTAATTATACTTACTACAAAACCAAAATTGCCTTTCTGATAAACTTCCAGGTAAGGTCATTTTATACGTAAAAGGATGAAGTTATATACATTAAACTAATAGTACCTTTCCAATCCTAAACAAGGTACATGTCAATTATTACTTCAAACACAGAATTAAGTTTTAAACTAACCTATACAAAAACATCACTTTATTTCTATGAGTAACTATTGTCTTTATTTCTTATTAACTTTGAGTATTCAAGCTTGAGTATTTGAGAGAAAAGTTCTATAGCTTCTTAAAACAAAATTAAAATATCATCAGTGAGTTATCCAGTCAATTCCAAGGCTAATAAACTTACAGAATTTGATGTCAATGTTTGATCTGTTTGCTTTACATATATAGCATATTTCAAGTATTACCAAAAGGTCTCCTTTAATTGACATCCACATTAGGTAAATACAAAACTTAGATAAAAAAAAATAAGAGCAAAACTTGCTCAGAAAGAACAAATTAAGCTGTCAGAAATATGAATAAGCTTTATCAAAGTTATCTGTATCTTTAATAACAATAAAGCAATTTATTTAAAGCAGCTACAATTCTATTATAAAATTTGGTTTCTGGCTGCTATAGTATAAAAAGTACTTAGTAAGCTGGGCATGGTGGCACATGTTTGTAATTCCAGTATTTGGGAGGCTGAGACAGGAGGATTACGGGTTCATGGTCAGCTTCAGCTACTTAGTGAGGCCCTCTGCAACTTAGTGAGACCCTGTTTCAAAATAAAGAATTAAAAAATAGGGCTGGGGCTGTAGCTTGGAAGTAGAATGCCCCTGAGTTCAATCCCCAGTACAACAATAAATAAATAAAAATAAAATTAAAAGTACTTATTGAATAGCTACTTTGTATGGATCGTTAAGTGCATTTCCGATGGATCTTTTAAAAAGAGATGTGTATGTATCACTCTCCCACACATTGTCTTAGGAATGCTCCCTTTTGTAAGGAGGTGTGTTTACAGACGTCTCCTTATCTGCAAGTATGGATATCGCTTTATTTTTGAAAACCTATCAATCTTCATACTCTTTTTTTCCAGAAACCTAAAATAGCACACCATGCATGAAACTAACGAGTCTTCAGTTCCCTTTCTGTCCTTTTGATTCATTTGACAATGAGATACAACTTAGCAGCCGCAGAGGACCGCCCACTCCTACGTGCTCTGTTAGGAAACATTTTTCAAAATCCATTTACTTTGAAGCAAGTATTATTCTGTATTCCATTAGGAAACCACTGGTCCACGAAGCCAGGTCTGTAAATCAGGATAAGCCTGCAGACCTACGACTCAGCTGCGCGACGTCTAAACCAATTTCTGCTCATTTATGGAGACTGTCAGGAATCTCAGCAGCAAGATGCTTCATCTTACAGCACTCACTTTATACGATCTGAAACCATTCTCAGAGAGCTGCAGGAAAACTGTGCACATGCACATTTTGTAGTTCATTTTTTTATTTTATTTTATTTTTTTATTGGTGCATTGTAATCATACATCATTGTTAGGTACAAGTGGTAAAGGCATAAATGCACACATCTCTCTTTTAACCCTTCCCCAATTCCCACCCCATTCCCTCCCCCTACAGTTTGCAGTTTATACATCACACTGACTTAACACCATTCCTAATCCTCATACTTTTGTGGCCTTATCAAAAATTATAAAATAGGGCCACGCAATGGTTCTTAATCACATGTGGGTGACTCACTGAATACACAGTACCGACCCTGAACATGGGACCAATTTTTTACCACAGCCCAGATTCATCACCAAAGAACAGATAGATATGCAAGGGGAAAAGTATGGTTTTTAAAATTCACAAAGACTAGCCGGGCATGGTGGCACACACGTGTAATTGTAGTACTTGGGAGACTGAGACAGAAGGATTACAGGTTCAAAGCCAGACTCAGCAAAGTTTCTAGACTCTCAGCAACCTAGTGAGACCCTGTTTCCAAATAAAGAAATAAAATTGGACTGGGGGCGTAGTTTGGAGGTAGAACGCCTCTGGGTTCAATTCTCAGTAACAAGAAAGAAAAAAAAATTCACAAAGACTGTCAATAAACAAATTTTATTACATATTTAGTATATGTGTGTCTTAAGCATATGTTGAAATTTCATTCCCAGTAGGTTGACTGCTTTATAAATAAGATGGAGAATTTGCACTGTTGGTTAATGCATACTACAAATATAGATACAGATACACATCTTAAAAGCATACAAGTAGCAGACGTATACATTGAACAGCATAAGCTGAACAAAGCATAAATATAATGAAATCCCACTTAAGAATAAAGAAAAGATGAGACAATGTTAATATGATGGCTAACGAGCATTCGGTCATAAAAACCAAAGTCACAAAGTGGAAATTCTAAGGCAGCACATGGCCACTTGTCTCCCAGCAAGGCTGGAAAGACTATGTGTAGGGAGCTGGTATCTGAGGATTATTTCACAACAGAAATTAAAGAGCCAATAAAGCAAGGAGGATTGGGGGCTTCTTTCATGAGAAGGACATGCAGAGGAGCAAAGAGTTAGAAAAAACTGTAAGAAACAAGAGGGACAATTGTCACCCAATGACTCAGTGATAAGATTCTGGGAGAGGCTCAGAATTGATGACTCCTCTATAGGAAGTAAAATGCAGTCCCTGTGCTGGCAGGGAAGAGTATCTTAAAACCAAACCCCTGGATAAAGTGGCACTGGCTCAGTAGAGTTCAAAAGGTGCCCAAGTCCAAGCAGAACTAGGACAAAAGTCCCTCAGTGACGTGTGCTGGGTCATTTACTAAAAATCATCAAGAGGGAAGGGCCAGATGTTGTCAAAAGCCTGGGTGTGTGCGTGGTAAGAGTAAAGAATGAAAATAGCCGGGTGTGGTGGCGCGTGCTTGTAATCCTAGCATTCATTCAGGAGGCTGAGACCAGAGGATCCAGGTTCGCGGCCAGCCTCAGCTACCTAGGAGGCACTCCGCAACTTAGTGAGACTCGGTTTCAAAATAAAGAATAAAAAATAGGGCTGGGGGTATAGCTTGGAGGTAGAATGCCCCTGAGTTCAATTCCCAGTACTGAAAAAAAAAAAAAAAAGAATGGCAATCATCAAAAACACAAATAACAACAAATGCTGGCGAGGGTGTGGAGAAGTGGGAACCCTGATATGTTGTGGGTGGGATTGCAGATTAGTGCAACCACTTTGGAAAACAGTATGGAGGATCCTCAGATGAATGGGAATAATCCTACCATATGATCCAGCAATACCACTACTGGGTATATACCCAAAGAATGGAAACCAAACTATCAGACCGATGCATGTGTATCTACGTTTATAGGCACACAATTCACAATTGCCAAACTATGGAACCAGCCAAGATGTCCATCAACAGACGAATGGATTACAAAACTATGGGATATGTACACAATGGAATTTTACTCAGCCATAAAGAAGAACAAAATCATGTCATTTGCAGGGAAGTGGATGGAACTGGAAAACATTATGTTAAGTGAGATTAGACAGTCACAAAAAGTAAAAAATTGGATGCTCTCCCTAATATGCGGAAGCTAGGGAGAAAGTGGGTCAGAAGAGGGACTCTCGATGAAGGAGAAATCTTAGAAGAGCAAAGAAGGTGACTTAACTGAAGGTGATGGGGGGCGGGGAACACCCTAATGCACATGATGTATTTTCACAATCATGTCAAAGTCAATCACAACCGAACTTGTGAAGAAGGGAGGGGGAAGGAATGGGATGGGAATTGAGAAGGGTTAAATAAGAAATGTGTGCATGTATGCCTTTACCAGCTTGTACCCAACCAAGGTGTATGATTACAATGCACCAATAAAAAAATAAAATAGGACAGCAAAAAGAGGCAAGTTTTGAAGTGACAATCTTAAGTTTTATGTAAAGTGGCCATTAGTTATCCCACCCACCTCTTCTATATCCTAAAATAAAAATGAAGAAACATTTACTAAATGCCCACTTTGTACTGTATAGTATACTAGGCATAATAGACAAGATATAATCATACAGTCACCCTAGAAGCAGAAATAAGGAAAAGAGGAAAATCTCTTTTATCCTGACTAAAACACTGAAAAATCACTTGATTTCTGAATTATGAGTTATAGGAGACGTGGCATAGGCAGAACTGGACTAGTCTAAACTTCACTGTATATAACCTAGATTTACCCTGTTGAACAAGAGTGACTGGGATTCAGCGAGTGGTATTCTTTCTTTCAGTGTTTGAAATTCACTAGCTCTCTTAGATCATCATTCCACCCAGGAAATCTTATTAATTTGCTTGCTTGAATCTAAGTGATATACAGGTAATGATAGTTTGACTCTTTAAACACTTATCCCAATGCCTGTGGCTCCGGGGTTTCTGGTCAATTCTAAGACTGAACTGGTCTCTACCCGCAGATCTGGGGTTAACTCAGCTAGATTCGCTTGGTGAGCAAGGACTTCAAGGAGGCAGCTCTCTTGTATCCAGTCTGACGGTCTGGCATAGAGGACATACACATCTCCAAATCAACTGCTGGCTTTGTTCCTCCAGATTCCTTGTTTTGTGTTCGTTCCTCCTCATTCTTGTGTTATATGTTTAACCTAACTGAAGCGCCTTAACATTTCTTTTCATGGTTCTAGATACCAACAGGTGTAAGGCAACTGATCAGTTCCACAGCTGATGAGGATACAATAAAGCAAAATACTGCAAATATTGTCTTATTAACATTACGACTGGGCAAGTGTAGCCCCTTTCATCAAGATTCTTTGCCCAGTTTTCTTCTGCCTTCCCCATAATTCTTTAATAATGAAAAAAAATTATAACTTCAGCATCAGATAATAATGCCCTGCCCACTCTGAGTGCAATAAAAAGGCTTAGAGCTGTGTGACAGGACTAAGCTCCTGCTAGTTAGCACTGAAAGGAAATCATCAACAAATTAAAAGCATTGATGTAGCTAATTCTACTAAATTACTAGTTTTGCCTTCTACCTACTTGTTTTTTCCGGGGTGGGAATTTAACTGTTGCTGCCCAAAATGTGGTCAACTGGTCATAAGAAAACACAGGTGTCCTAACACAGAAGAAGTGTGCCAACCATAAAACTAAGCCGACTATTCATCGCTGTGCTCATAACTCAGAGGCTGAGTCCCAGTTTCCATTCTGAAGCCAGGGGGTGACTTCAGGGGGTGCATGAATATATTTTACATGGTGTTCTGCGGGAAACAATGATAATCCAGGGGACAACGCTTTCAGAACCAGAGCAGTTGCCCTTTAATAATGCTGGGTCCTGGGGTGTTGAATGACTATCTTCTTCTCACTTCAGAGTCTTGGAGGATGTTATATAAACACAGCAACAGCAATGGGGCACATCCTTGCAGGTGCTAATTTATTTTCATTTTTATTTATTTATTAATAATATTTTTTTTTTTGCAGAACTGGGAATTGAATTCTTGGGCATTCTACCTCTGAGCCCCACTCCAGCCCTATTTTTGTATTCTTTATTTTGAAACAGGGTCTCACTAAGTTGCAGAGGGCCTCACTAAGTAGCTGAGGCTGGCCGCGAACCTGCAATCCTCCTGTCTCAGCCTCCCAAGTACTGGGATTATAAGCAAGTGCCAACATGACCAGCTCAGGTACTAAGATATTAACTGAATTTGAATGGTCAGACATTACTCTAAACAACACAATAGAGAATCTGCTTAAGGAGAGGACGTGTCTTTGGCGGGAAAATACAAAGCCAGAGAATACAGATTTTGCTATTTACATTTCAGCCCAATGTTTTTGTTTTATGACTTAACTCTGAATATAAAAGAACATTACCTGAGATTCCAGTAACTGCCCACAATCACTTCAGAGATGCTATTTCTAGACATATTTAAAGGACAATACATTTTGATACCAAGCTTTGGTAAGCAAAATATTCAAGTAAAAAAAAAATCAAGGAAATAAAAATGTGCTAAAAGGCACACTGACGAAAGTAAAAAGACAAGTCACGGACTGGCAGAAAATATTTGCAAATCATATTTTAGAACTTTCTTTTTGCAAGGTAATGTACTATTGCAAGGTAATATATTAAAAAGAAAAACCCCAGTTGTGGTGGTGTTGCTGTTTTGTCTGAGAAAAATCTTCATATCTCCTTCATTTTTAAAGAATCATTTTGTTAAATACAGAGTTCAACATTGGTGACTTGGGGTTTAGTTTTCCAACAATTTAAATACTTCACTCTATTCTCTTTTTGTTTCCATGGTTTCTGAAGAGATGTCCGGTATCACTCTCTTCTTTCTTCCTCTAGAGGTAAGATAAAGCCTCCCACATCCTCTGGCTTCTTTTGAGATTCTCTCTTGTCTTTTGGATTTCTATAGTTTGAATAAGGTATACCAGTTGCCAATTTTGAAGTACTTATCCTGAGTCTGGTGTCTGTTGCTGATTTTGGAAAACTTCCCTGCTATTTCTACTTCAGATATTTATTTTAATCCTTTCTCTTTATTTTCCTTATGGTATTCCCAGTATGCATATATTACAACCTCTATAATTCTGTTCTTTTTTCATTCTCTCTCTTTGCTTTTGGGTTTGGAAAGTTTCTATTCACTCATCTCCAAGCTCAATGGTACTTTCCTTAGCCCTATCCAGTCTACTGATGGCATCAAAGGAACAAAAAAAAGGTCAGGCTACATTTATTTATTATTATTATTATTATTATTATTATCATCATCATCATTATCTCTAAGACTGCTTTAGTTGTATCCCACAAATTTTGACATATTTTGTCTTCATGTTTATTCATGTCAAAGTATTTTTTATTTCTCTTGAGACTTCCTCCTTAATCTATGAATTCTTTAAGGGTGTGTTGCTCATTTCCTAAGTGTTTGGAGATTTCCCAGTTATGTGCCTGTTATTGATTTATAGTATGACTCCACAGTGTTCACAGAATGCATTCTGTATGATTTCAGTCCTTCTAAATTTGCCGAGATGTGTCTTAAAGCCAAGAATAAGGTATGCCTTGCTGTGAACAGTACCTCTATTTAATGCTTTAAGTATGATTAACTCTTCCCACACACTATATAGTAGTTCCAAATTGCTCCTTTTTTAAATATACACGTTAATGTTTCACAATGTACTCCCAGGAACCAAGAACATCAAATAGCTCCCTGCTGGGTATTCCAACATTGAATGTAAGTTTGTCTGGCTGGCTTCCAAAGATTGTCATCACTGGCAACTTTCTCTAATCCCCATTTCTATGTTTCAATTCAAACTGTTTCCCAATCCTGAAATGACCTCTCCTTCTACAAAATCATTCCTTCCTTTCCTTGTTTATACTTTCCAGGCCTAGCTCAAGTTTTATTTCTTCTTTTAGATGCTCAGAGAATTCTCTCTTGTCTGAAATGTGAAGAATCTCACACCATTCACACCCATCCATACTCATTCCTTCAACATATACTAAACATCTCTTTTTATCCCTCATCCTATTACAAAAGGACTTAAAACAAGCAACAACTACATTTACTACTCACTACTTAATACTACCTCATTTAAAATAACTTTCCATTTCCAACATTCACAAATGAAATACAGGTTCTCCAACATCAAATACAGCACTCAAGTTAGATTTTTAAAGTTAAAGTCTACCCAGGGTATTATGATGTGTTCATAAGTGATTTGTTTTTTCTGGGTTTCTCAACATTTGCTTTCTATTGACACTTTTGTAAAGCTGAGTATGGTGGTTCACACCTGTAAGCCCAGGATGTGGGAGTTGAGACAGGAGGATCGTGGGTTCAAGGCCAGATTCAGCAATTTAGTGAGACCTTCAGTAACTTAGTAAGACCTTGTTTCAAAATAGAAAAATAAAAAGGGCTAGGGGTGTAGCTCAGAGGTAGAAAACCCCAGCACCAAAAAAATAAAAAAGAGAAGTGCTTTTGTAAAACGCATGCACATGTGCGTGTGCACACGCATGGGTATGCATGTTTACGGTGTCATTTATCCATTCGACAACATTATGAGAGAGGTATGATGATCCCGACTTTACACCTAAGGAAAGAAAAGCTCAGAAAGCTTAGTACTGGCCCTAGTTCACAGAACATAACTAGCAGAGTCAGTTTCAAATTCAGATCTTGATAACTCTAAGATTTCTACTGCTGCCGGGCGTGGGGGCACACGCTTGTAATCCCAGCATTCGGGAGGCTGAGACCAGAGGATCTGGGTTCACGGCCAGCTTCAGCTACCTAGTGAGGCATTCCGCAACTTAGTGAGACCCTGTTTCAAAATAAAGAATAAAAAATAGGGCTGGGGGTATAGCTCGGAGGTAGAATGCCCCCGAGTTCAATCCCCAGTATCGCAAAAAAAAAAAAAAAAAAAAAAAAAAAATCTACTGCTAACCACCATGAGAAAAAAAAAAGTGTCACTTTTCCTTTGGGCACTTTGGTTCCACACTGACAGTTTAACTTAAGTGATATTTTAGAGTTTATGTGACAAGCACCATGCTGGGTACTTGAAGATAATATGAAAAAGACAAAATATATTGGAGCTAGACTCTTCATATCTGCAGGCAGCTTAAAAACTAAGGGGGGGGGGAGGATGGCTTTCAGATAGATAATTTTAATTTGTAAATGCAACTATGAACACTTTGAGGGCAGGAACCTCACCTCTATGCTAATATTAATATACTGCTACTCAGTCTGCTCTATATTTGCTTCCTGTGCTACTAAACAGAACTATGAACTTGACAATCAGGCATCCTGAGAACGTACGTACACCGGTATCAGCTGCTCATCAATACCTCATTTCTTGCCAATTCCATAATATATTTCCACAATAATAATGTCCTCCAGTTATAGTACAGGCCCTCTTTTCTTTCGCCCCCTCAAAAAAAACTGTGCCTCCCATCTAACTAAAACTATGAGGAAAAAATGGCCCTGACCTCCCTACAGATAAGTAAGAAAATCCTTGACAGCACAAAAGATCTATTAGATGTGAAACATCACTTTTTCAAATGATTCACAAATGACACACTTCCACCTGACACTTAAAATATTCCACCTTGTCATTTCAAAAGTGAATCTCAGACAAAAAGTCCAATCAACCACAGATATTATGTTATCTTAAAGGCTCGTCATTATGTGACATGAGAATTAAGTCTTTGGGGATAGAATCGTCAAAATGTTCTGGGAAACCGTTACAAAGACTTTGAGCTGGCTTAATGAAATCTTCTAAACAGATCTCTTGTGAAATATCTATTCTCTTGTGAACAGTTAAATTGAGAACATCAGACTTTAAAATAACTGTAGATTTTTTTTAATTGGCAATAATATATTTTTGCCAAGGTATAATTAAAATATAACTGTCCACTCCTGGCTGAAGGTGAGTCTAAAGTTCAATTGTGCATTTCATAGAATTTTAACACTATTCCCAGAAATACACCAATGACCAATTAAGCTATATTTGCCAGCTTTCTATCACTGAGAAAAACAACTGAGAAGACATATTTAGGTTGGTTCATCGTTTCTGAGGTTTGGTCCATGGTTTGCTGGCCCCACTGCTCTGACCTTGAGGGACAGCAAACTTTCATAGAAGAAAGAATGGCAGATAAAAGCTGTATAGCTCATGGTAGCTAAACAGCAGAGAGAAAGAAAGAGAGAGAAGGAAGAGTGAGCCAGGGACAAGAAATACCCTTTCAGGGCAAGGCTCCAGTGACCTGCTTTCTCCAACCATCCCCCACCTCCTACACTTTCTACTGCATCCAATAGTCTATTCAGCTACCAATGGGTTAATCCACCACTGAGGCCAGAGACCTCAGGATCCAATCATTTCCCAAAGCCCCACCTCTAGGGACAAAGCCATCAACACGAGACTTTGGGGAACATTTCACTCCTAACCCCCAAAGGCTCACACCCATCCCATAATGCAAAATGCACGTGGTCTATCCCCAAGGGTCCCGAGAGTCTTCACAGTTCCAGGGTTACTCAAAAGTCCAAGTCCAAAATCTCCTCTCTCAAGGCAAACTCATATCTGTGAGCCTGTGTGGAAATCAAAAGGCAAGTTACCTACTTCCAACCTTCAATGGCACAGAATAAACATTCCTATTCCAAAAGGGAGGAATAGGGACATAGAAAGAAGGAATGAGACCAAAGTGAGATTGAAACCCAGTAGAGCGAACATTAAATCCTGTAACCCCAGGTCCAACATCTTGGGCATTTGGTGACAAGAAGTAGCCCCAAAGGCTTGGGCATCCTCTCCGCTGTGGCCTTGCCTGTTGCAGCCAACCTGGCTTCCTTCTTGGGTTGGCTCAGCTCAACGCCTCCAGCTTTCCTTGGCAGATGTTTTATGTGCCTGGCATCTCCAACATCTTGGGGTCTCCATTGCAGCTTCAAGTTCACGCTCACAGATTCACCCATGACTTCCTCTGGGGCTTCTTGCAGGGATTCTGACCTTGGTACACATTGCCTGGTCTTCTGCTCTACCTTTGAAATCTGAGTGGAAGCCTCCAGGATCCCATAACTCTTACTCATGCCTGAAAAATCAGTAACACAGGTATGATGCCAGAGTTTGCTGCTAGTAGGAGCAGTAGACAGGCCCCTTTAGACCACAGCTGTAGCAGCTTCTAAGAACTTGTATGACTGAGCATGGCAAAATGAATCCTGAGGGAAAAAAACTTGGCAGGCAGTCCTGTATGAGCAGAGCATCCAAGCACTCTATTGTCAAAGCAGAGTCTTTTAAATGAGTTTACACTTTTATATCCTTGAGCCTGACATGAGTGGAGGTTTGGCCAATTCCTAAGGTGTCCTCAAGGTAAGTTTCCTACTAGTTCCTTAGCTTTTCTTTAATGGTGCTATCTTTTCAGCAACTGCATCTTCCTTGGCCCCTAATTTATAGACTCTCTGACCAAACTGCAAATTTTTAAAAATCTTTCTACTCTTCTTGTTTCCAAATCCCACTGCAAACATAGATAAAAGCTTCCAGCAATACCCATACTACTGCCTGAATGTTATGTTTCCTTGAAACTTCTTCTACCCACCAGATTAATTAGCCCATCACTGCTAAATTCAGCCTCATAGAAAGACTTCAGATATGGACAAAATGTAGACAATTCCTTGGCCAGAATGTAACATGAAAGGTCTCCAGTTCCTTCCCAGTAGGGGATTCCTTCCCATCTGGAACTTCATGAGCACAATCTTTACCATCAACATTTCTGTCAGCATTCTGCTATTCTGGGCTCTCACAAGAATTGCTCATTAGCCTCTGCTTATAATAGTCCAAGGATTCTCAAGTCTGCATTTCCAAACCTTTCCAAACTCCTTCTGAAAACCAGTTCCAAAGGCTTCTGAACCACATGGGTCAAGTATAGTCATAGCAATGACCCTGTGTGTGTGTGTATGTGTGTGTGTGTGTGTGTGTGTGTGTGTGTGTGTGTGTGTGTGTGTGTGTTCAGTGCTGGAGATTGAACCCAGGGCCACACACATGTTAGGCAAGTGCTTTACCTCTGAGCTACATCCCAAGCCCCAATGACACTACTTTTTGATACCAATCTTCTGTATTAGTCAGCTTATCATCACTGTGACAAGCACTTCAGGAAAAAAGAAACATAGAAAAGGTTTAGTATGGCTCAAGGTTTCAGAGATTTCTATCCACGGTTGGCTGCCTCTACTGCTTTGGGCCTGAGATGAAGTAGAACATCATGGTGGGAAGTTGCTCAGCTGATGGGAGCCAGAAAGCAGAGAGAGAGAGGAGAGGAGAGAGGAAAGAAGAGAGAGGTGAGAGGAAAAGAGGGAGAGAGGAAAAGAGGGAGAGAGAGAGATAAAGAGATAGAGACAGAGAGACAGAGAGAAAAAGGTGTTGGAAAGGTATGAGAAATACCCTTTGCAGTCAAGCCCCAGTGATCTATTTCCTCCAAATAGGCCCCAACCCCTATGCCTTCCCCCTCTTGCCAACAGTCCACTAGGCAATCAATGGATGAACCCCAACCCAATCTATTCTTTAAAATCTGATTTCATGTTGGACATTTTCATCTTAACAACAACAACAAAAAAAATCAATACAAACTGAAAAGGTTGATTTTTTTTTTTCCTTTTAAATTGGTAACTCTAATTTTTTGCAATGGTAAATAGTTTAAATACATAACTCTCTAGTCCTTACAAAAGTTAAGTCTAAAGTTAAGTTGCGGATTTCGTAGGGCTTTAACAACATTCCCAGAAACATAGCTCGTTAGTGACCAATTGCGCCATTTCCAAGCATGTGCTGTAATCTCAGTCAAATAAGCTGACACATCTCTGGACTCTCATCTTAGTGCAGATGAAGGATGTGTCGTGGAACCTGTAATTACACCCAATTTCTTGAGCTGCTGAACTGTCATAAAAGATCTTTATCAGCCCCACATTCCATTTTGAGCAAGGCCACCTATACAAATGCCCCTTGGGCGGTCCCTTGTAACCATGGTAGTGATGGCAACAATGAAGAAATCAGCAATAATGATAATCACATAAGCACCTGTGCTATCTCATTTAACCCTCATAATTCTACATATAGGTGGCAACATTATATACCATTTTATAACCATGAAGTTGAGAGTGCCTACCTAAAATTCTACAAGCATTGGATGATGAAAATTATGAAACGCAGCATTTTTAAGCATTTCTCCTACGTCCTACACTCGCTAAGTAAAGAAGAAATTGGTGACTGCCCCCTAATATGATGTTTCTTTGGACTGATCAAGTTACTTTTGGGAGAAGCCACAGAGATGACTTTGAAGAAACAACATTGCTTAAAGATGCAGGGAAAAGAAATTTCATTTGCAACAGTATAAGGAAAAACACAAAAGTTATCAGATGAGTCAGCCAAACAACCACTTAAAGGTTAAAGTGGGCACAAAACTAAAACTGTTGAGCTGGCTCTAAAGATTGAAGGAGATGCTATTAATCATCCTTAGGGGCCTAAACACAACCGCTCAGTCACTAAGAAAAGATTCAAATAAAGTGCCCGAGAAAAATAGAATGTTTTATTATACAAAAGACAACGAAACCCTAGCTACAAAAGTAATGGAGAAGAATCAGACAACACCTAAAGAGTAGGGCATGGGAAAATCATTTACTACCAGTATGTATCTCCTCAAACATAGATATTGTAAAGAAATATATTAATGTCATTCACCAAATAGTACTGTCACCATAAATGAGAGTGTATGAGCAAATCTCAGCCCAAATAGAGATGAGACCATAGAAACAAAGACAGTTAAAAACAACAGCAACAAAAGAACAAGCCAACAGAAACACCGATAGAGAAGAAAGAAACGCCCATCCAGGGTTACGAAGCATCCTACCACAGACATCGAGGCACCCGGATGAATGGCTCCAATTTCAGAGCACAGAAAAAAATCTGAAACTGGGTTTTGTTTTGTTACACAGCAATCAATGCAAAGACACTGAAAGTAATGCAAATTATTTAAATTATTTAATTGTAATGAAAATAAAGGTTTTGTCAGATCATTTTTAATCATCTATAGATTAATACTTTCTTCAAATATTTTCCAGTAAGTGATATGTAACTCTAGAAACACCTCTGCCTGCAAGACCACATAATTGGTTTAGTCTTCTCCATGTTTTCTTCCTCTTCTTTCCTTTTTTTTTTTTTTTTTGGTTAGCTTATTCCAAAGCAACATGTAAGATAGCCCTGTCTAGCTGGTCGTGGTGGTGCTACACGGTTGTAATCCCAGTACTTGGGAGGCTGAGACAGGAGGATCCGGATTCACAGCCAGCTTTAGCTACTTAATGAGGCCCTCCACAACTTAGTGAGACCCTGATTCAAAATAAAGAGTAAAAAATAGGACTGGGGGTGTAACTGGGAGATAGAATGCCCCTGGGTTCAATTCCCCAGTACCAAAAAAAAAAGATATCCCTGTCTCCCTACTGTCTCCATGGTAGTAAACTACAATAACATTCAAAAATTCCATGCTTAAAAAGACTCTCTGCATGTAACTGTTAATTCCCATTTAATTCACTGTGACAGCTCATAATACTGACAGTTTTCTTAATAAAACACTTTCATATCCATGATCTCAATTTATTCTCACAACATGGAACTTGGGAGGTAAGAGCAATACAAAAAGCCATACCGTTCCCATTTCAAAAATAGACACTGACACAAAGATGTCAGAGAACCGGGACCTCAACAGCAAAGGGCCTTTGCAACGAGGCCCGGCGTTGGCTAGGATCTCCAAATCACAGCCGAGGCTCCCACCTGGACTCCGCACGAAGGGCATTGGAGGGCAATTGTAGTATTTCCTTAAGTTCACACAAATGATAAAGTTGCAAGGGAAAAAAAAGCAGACTGCTTTAAATATCCTCATTTTTCTATAAATGGACTCACCTCAAAAGTGAAATAAGTTCCAATGCTTCTATTTCTATTTCAGTCCAATGAAGGCTGTATTACCAGTGTCCTGTGTGTAAAAGTAAAACATAAAGGTACAATAGTCATTTTTAGGCACAATATGCAAGGAGCAATTGCTTTTATATAATAGATGTTTTAATTCTCTTTCACTGACACTTTTTCTTTTTTTAATTTTTATTATTCAGCATGGATTTTTTATACATTTTTTGAGTACAGCAGGGTTACGTATACATTTATGACATATCAATCATTGTCACTGACACTTTTTCTTCTTTCTGTTTATCAAGATGCAAAATTATATAGGTGGAAAAAATCAAGAAGAAAGAAATTGCGAAGGATGAAATACTGTGACAGGCACATTGCATGATAACGGCATTGGATTTAACCCTTGTGGAAACTCTGAGAAGTGCCAGGCAAAGATTCTAAGACACCAAGTTGAACTTGAACCTGTATCTAACTCTAAATGTCTCAAAGCTATTTTATTTTGCATCTTTGAAATATATTCCAGCATTTTATAACCTAAGCAAAATGTTCACTTATTTCCTATACATAGTTGGGTAAGTATATTCAACTCAAAGTCTTAAAATAAACATAGTAACCAGGTTATTTAAATTATAAACCTTTTAAAATTGCCTGTTATTCAATATGACATTATAAATAACATGTTATTTATAATGGTATAAAACACATTTTGATCATCAGGTGTTTAAAGAACCCATAAATAGGAGCATTTTTAAGTTAGGATAGAGAAAAATGCCAATAATGGGTTCCAAGTCAAAAATTAATACCATAACACTTAAAGAACTAATAACTAACTAGTGCTAACTTATTTTTCACAGGAGCCCAGCAGCAAAATAATTTGTGTGCATTTATTTTTTCTGTTGAAAGTGGGTGTTAGAAGAGGGGAGACCTGAAGCCGGGCGTGGTGGCGCACGCTTGTAATCCCAGCATTTGGGAGGCTGAGACTGGAGGATCCGGGTTCAAGGCCAGCCTCAGCTACCTAGTGAGGCACTCCGCAACTTAGTGAGACCCTGTTTCAAAATAAAGAATTAAAAATAGGGCTGGAGGTGTAGCTCGGAGGTAGAATGCCCCTGAGTTCGATCCCCAGTACCTCAAAAAAAAAAAGAGGGGAGACCTGGATTTTAATCCCAACTCTATAACACAGTAGACAGTATGGAAATATTAAAGATGAACATTTCATTCTCCTGTACAGACCGTCTTAATATAATAAAAACTCACTTGCCTAAAGGTCACACATATAGAAGAAGAACCTCAGAAAGTCACAAAGTAAATTTAAAGGAGATGCAATCAGCTAAGTAAGTATCTTGTAGTCTATGTGCCAAACATCTGCCTTTGACTCATCTAAGAGGCCCTTGAACTTGGTTTAGATATTCTGTAATCTTTTATTTAAAGTTCTGATGTGTTGGTGATCAAATCAATCCATAGCAGGTTAAATGCATTGAATGTGAAGTTAGGAAACTGGGGTTGCTAGATGTAGCCAAAAGAAACAACAGCAGACAGAAATTGGTAGATAGTAAATACAAGGAATTGTTAGGTATCCTGAGAACATGTGATATAGTACTATACAACCAATCATATATCCATAGCCTTCATAGATACACTTTATCATAACCCAAATAAACAATATATTCTGTTTATATTCTGTTTTTAAATGCTGGGAAGTATATGATGCTTGTAAGAAAAAAAGTTACTATGCTGGGTGGGGATTGGAGCTCAGTGGTAGAATGTTTACTTAGCAGGTACTAGGTCCTTGGATTGATCCCCAAGATGGCCAAACAAGTAAACAAATAAAAGCACAAACCACCTTAAATAGTTAAAAATAAATAAAGCCCTCATATTTAAAAAAATGTACTTTAACTTGTAGCTAGATAGCTAGGAAATTCACTTGTTGAAAATTATATTACTAGATTAACCTGAAAAATGAGATATTAAGCTAATGAAAGAGTCTTAGGCGTTAGGCCCTATAACTAGTACCAGGTACTGCATTAAATATAATAGTAATAGTAGAGATAATGCTATTGATGTATACAATTACCCATTCCAACCTCAAAGACAATTTAAGGAGAGGAAGAGGCACTTGGAGGCGCTTGGAGAGAAGGGCACCAAAAGTAGTGTGCATGTATCTTTCTGTCACTGTATACCCTGGTAGGAGGTAAAATTACAAGGCACCAAATTAAAAATAAAACACACATACACCCAATAGTATAAAGCAAGTGTCTTCTCTTCAAAAGCTCACAGCTCAGTAGAAAACAGTACTATTTATAGAGCTGAATGTTAATACTATATGGTACTGCAACAGAGGCCCCAGCAAGAGACGTTTGGTGTTGGGTTGTGGCTCCCTGTGTAACATCACCAGCTACGGACGCTCAGTGTCTGCACCTCTCAGTAGAGGTTACAGAGTGTGGCGCTATGAAGCCAGAGACACATGAAGGAGAGACAAGGAAAAATAAATCGCAAAAGCAAAATGCTGTCGCATGGATAAAAATAAACATCAGAAGGCTCCTCTCTTCTTACTACAAAGAATAGTACTGACACCACAGCAGCCAGTGCAGACCAAGAGAGCACTGGTTGGGGAGCACTGCCTGCAGGGAGCACTGTCTGAAGGGAGCACTGTCTGTAGGGAGCACTTTCTGCAGGGAGCACTTTCTGCAGGGGCTCTGTATCACCCAGCGGGCAGGAGCTTCTGTCACTGTCCCAATGCAGCAGAGGAGAGTGTCGAGGCATGCGGGCATTAAGTAACGAGCCTGAGGTGACACCGGTAAATAAGAACCAAAATTGAAAGCAGGGAGCCTGGTGCAGAGCTCGAGTTCCTAAGGATGACCGGATCCCACGGAAACTGTCAGGCATTAGTTGATACCGAAGAGGTTCTTTGCCCTAAGACGATTCCTCTAGATTTGAATCACAAATGCTTCTCATCAACATATCAAAATTCTCCCCAATGGCTCCTACTATTAAAAACAGAGAAATTGTGAAAGAATCGAGCATATGGCCAATTTTCTTTTTCTTTCTATTATTATTATTATTTCTTACAAACTGTACAATGACTTAAATAGTAAATGAGGGTACATTTTTCTTTATGGAAGTATCCCAAATACTAAAGATAAAACTAGTAATTAATGTGTCATAATTTGTTGTTGTTGTTATTTTTCGATACTGGGGCTTGAACCCATGGGCATTCTACCTCCGAGCTACACCCCCAGCCCTATTTTGTATTCTTTATTTTGAAACAAGGTCTCACTAAGTTTCGGAGGGCCTCACTAGGTAACTGAGGCTGGTGGCAACCTGCGATCTTCCTGTCTCAGCTTCCCAAGTACTGGGATGACGAGTGTGCACCACCACGCCTGGCAATATGTTATAGCTTAAAAGCCCTACTGAATGAAAGTATTGAGGCATAACAGCAACTACCAAACAAACTAACAAAAAACAAACAAATAGTGACATTACATTATTATCTTCTTTGGGAAGAAAAACGGTCACCCACATGGTAGGTAAGAAGTAGAGAGAAGGAGAGAAAAAGGAGACAGAAGATAAAGAAAGAAGAAGGAAAGGAAGAAGAAAAAAGAAACAGGGAGGAAGGAAGAAGCACCCAAATTTGGCGATATTTCTAGACCTTCCTACCACTGTATAAAAACTACACACGACAGAGGGACATGTCAAACTTGAGAGGTGATCACATGACCTAGCTATAGGAAATTCCATGTGCAAAAGAACCAGTTTCACTGGGCATGGTGGCGCACACCTGTGACCCCAGTACTTAGGAGGCTGAGACAGGAGGATCACAGGTTCAAGGACAGTCTCAGTAAGTAGTGAGATTCTCATCAACCTAGCAAGACCTTGTTTCCAAGTAAAAAATAAAATCAGACTGGGGACGTAGCTCGAAAGTTGAATGCCTTTGGGTTCAATCCCCAGTACCCTCCCCACCAAAGACAAGAATGAGTTTCTTCAACAAGTAAATTAAAAAGAGATGAAGATGGGAATATCTTATATTAAGAAACATTTTAAAACATATTAGTGAATCAGAAAGAGCATTTTCTAGATCCTGATTCAAACAAAATGTGAAAAGAAGATTTCTACAAAGCTTTGGGCCAACTGAATATTGACAGAATATTTAATATTATTAAGGAATTATTCAAGTTTAGCTTGGGAGATGACAATAAAATCAAGATTGCATCTTTTAAAAGTATTTTTATCTTTTAGAATAACATGCGTATGTATTTACAAAGTTTAAATGGTATATGTGAAATTCACTTTGCTTCATGGAAAAGAAAGAAAATGGGGGTTTAGATGAAACAAGATCAGTCACAAGGATTAACATCAATTGAAAACAGATACGACTACATAAGGGTGCGATATAATATTCTACTTTATATATGTAAAAATTTCCACAAAACAAATTTTTAAAAAAATAGGAAATAAGCCAGGAGCACTTGTGCATACTTATAATCCCTGTGGATGGGGAGTCCTAGTTCCTTCATCTGTGCAATAAGGAAAATGATTTCTTCCATACAGTGTTGTGGTATATAAATTTGGATTTCTTTACATAAACTATAGGGATGTGTGTGTGTGTGTGTGTGTGTGTGTGTGTGTGTGTGTGTATTTCCCCCACATTGTTTCTGGTAGATAGTGTTCAATTACGCACTATTAAATGTTCTGATTGTCAGCCTTCCCTCCCTGTTTTAACGCTAGCTAGTACAACGCGCGCTCCTGCTGCAGTGCTGCCACTCCCACTGGTATAGATGATCCTGGAGACGCAGTTACTCTGATGGGCTAAGAGGCCCTTTCCCAAACTGCACCTCTGAATCATCTTTATGTAAATCAACAAGGTTTTTGCCCGTAACTTCCACTCACCTAAGTTAGGAAGCTTGAGGATAAAGAACATTATAGGAGGCTTTCAAGGTAGGCTTCTTTCAGTTAAATACCCAAAGTTACAGGCTCAACAGGCTTTGTGTTTGAAGAATCAGTCTATACTAAAAGTATCAGAGTGATTCATTGGACTTACCAATTATGTTTCTGCTCTAAGAAAATTCTTCCCCTAAAGAATCAACAGAGAATGGCTTCCTTGCAACTTTCGTGATGCCCAAGGGCATTTTGTATAAACCCCAAAGCATTGATCAGGTTGTAGAAGTCATCTGTTTATTACATAATTGTCTTGTATTTGGAAGATAAGCTTCAAAAGGACAAAGGCAGATTTACTGTCGTGTATTAGCAACAACCACAAGATACTTAATGTTTGTGGAATCCATGCATGGTATATGCTTTCACTCCAAGGACTGTGGGATCCAGTCTGCTGTGGGGTGGACCAGATTTGAGTGTGTATGACTGTGTCGCCAAAGGTCCCTGTGTTGAAAGCTGGTCCCTAGGGTGGTGGTACCCTTAAGAGGCAGGGCTTAGTGCAAGGGAATTAGGTCACTGGGGCACTGCCCTCAGAGGGATCAACACTGGTGGTGTTACAGAGTGAGCTGTTCTAAAAGAGCAAGTCTGTCCCCTGCCTTGTCCTGTGATCACTCTTGATGGCACTGCTGTCATCTGATGCCATCCACCATCAGGCCCTCACCACAGCTGAGGCGAGGAAGTACCCAATCTCAAACTTTCAGTCTCCATAAACTGCAGCTAAATAAGGCTCTTCTCTTTAAAAAGTATCCAGCTTCAGGTACTTTGTTACAGTACCGTAAAACAGAGTAACCCCCATAGTTAAATGGAGTCATGTTGGAGCCGGGTCTACCAAATCTGGGACTAGAATCTGGAGACACTTATACTTTGTTTTTATCCTTACCCCTAAAGCCCACAGTGAGCCCAATTTCTGGAGATCACCGCACAGACTCTATCTCTGCGTTATTCTTCAAAATCTAGAACCATCAATCTACAAGGACTAACCCTTATGAACAACACTTTACACACCAGATACCACACTAAACACTTGGCATACTTTCATTCACACGATCTTTAACAACAACCTGCAAATGTGCATTGCTTCTGTATTTCTGTACTCCAGGTGAAGAAGCTGAGGCTTAAGGAGGTAATGAGATGTGTTCAAAGCACCAAGGTCATAGAGGGGCAGCAGGTCTAGGGCCAGGGTGGAGCCCACACCCTCCTGTACTGCTGGTGTGACTGTAATTACAGGTGCCAAGCTCAGGGCACTGAGGGTACCCGGACAGCCGGAAGAGTACTCTGCTGGGTGTGACTGCAAAGGTGTTCCCAGAAGCAACAGGTGTGTGAGTCAGTGGACTTTGTGGGAAAAAGTGGCCCTGGGCACCGTCCAGTCAGCTGGGAGCCCAGGGGACAGGAAGGTGAAAGAAAGGTAATTCTTATTCTCTCTGCCGGAGCCAGGGCATCAATTTTCTCTTGCCCTTGGAGGTCAGAACTCTGGGTTCTCTGCCTTTTGGACTCTGGGCCTTGAGCCCGCAGCCCCCAGGACTCTGGTCTTTGTCCTCGGACCAAGAGTTACACCACTGGCTTCTGGTTCCGAGGCTCCTAGACTTGAATGGAGCCTCACTACTGAGCCAGGACAGAGGAACGGGGAACAGGAAGAATTAAAGCGGCCATCTGCATCTCCCCTTTCTGTGAGGCTGGGGGAGGCGATCAGGAAGGTGAGGGATGGGTGGGCACCAGGAATCGGTCCTTTCAACAGCCCACAGACAATCATTCGAGTTAAGGATCGAAACTGCGCAAAAGTCATTGGTCTCCCAAATCCAATTCTGACCAATCATAAAAGAACAAATAGAGCCGGGCGTGGTGGCGCACGCTTGTAATCCCAGCATTCGGGAAGCTGAGACCAGAGGATCCGGGTTCGCGGCCAGCCTCAGCTACCTAGTGAGGCACTCCACAACTTAGTGAGACCTGGTTTCAAAATAAACAATAAAAAATAGGGCTGGGGATATAGCTCAGAGGTAGAGCTCCCCTGAGTTCAATCCCTAGTACCGCAAGTAAATAAATAAATAAATAAATAAATAAAAGAACAAATAGAAAACCTGAGGAAAGACAGGCATGGTGGCGCGCACTTGTAATCCCAGCATTTGGGAGGCTGAGACCGGAGGATCCGGGTTCAAGG
>PVLC010006310.1:0-70185 GCA_004027655.1 Graphiurus murinus | reverse complement strand
GTTGAGTTTGTTGGGTCTTCTAAATATAGTATCATGTCATCTGCAAAAAGGGATAGTTTTAGTTCTTCTTTCCCTATTTTTACCCCTTTGATTTCCTTCTCTTGCCTTATTGCTCTGGCTAGAGTCTCGAGTACTATATTAAACAGAAGAGGTGATAATGGACATCCTTGTCTTGTTCCTGTCTTTAGTGGGAACTCTTCAGTTTCTCTCCATTTAATATGATGCTGGCTGTAGGCCTATTGTATATTGCCTCTATGATTTTGAAATATGTTCCTTCTATTCCGATTCTCTGTAGTGCTTTTAGCATGAATGGGTGTTGGATCTTGTCAAATGCTTTTTCAGCATCAATTGAGATGATCAAGCAAAAGGAGGAGCATGGGGTAAAGGTTAAAAGCGAAGAGGAACTATTCATTAGATAAATCTTTCCTATTTGCTCAGGCAGCAGAAGGTAGCGAGTTAATAAGTAAGTAAGCAGAAAGTTTAGCAAGCTTTCTTGTCTAAAAGCTTCCTTCTGTCTTATGATAAAAAACCTAATTTCTCTTGATTCAGCTGCCGGTATTTGTAGAGTTAATGGACCTCTGAGCCAGGCCTAGGCCTTTGTTCTCCTGATGACCGCATCCTGAGCCTCTTAAAAAAAACTTTTTTTAATGTGGAAGCAAAGCCCAAATTTCCAGAATAAAATAATGTAAAGCGAGAAATGTCACACATCCCTTATTTAACAGGCTGAGCCTTGCTCCAAGCGCAAACTGGTTAAGGTAACGCCGCTCTTTCTTTCTTTCTTTCTTTCTTTCTTTCTTTCTTTCTTTCTTTCTTTCTTTCTTTCCTTTTCTTTATTATTTTGGTACTGGAGATTGAACCAAGAGATATTTTATACCTGAGTTATATGCCCAGTCTTATTTTAGTGTTATTTTGAAATAGAGGTTCACTTAGTTGCTGAGGGGCTTGCTAAATTACTGAGGATGAATTTATGATTCTTCTTTCCCAGCTTCCCAAGTACTGGGATTACATATTTGAACTACCCACTTCCTCAACAAAAGTGATATTCCAAGAAGTCAAAAAGAATAGAAAAAAAAGAAATTATATTCTATAAGAAATGTCATTAATAATTTGGCAGCTTTAACACTGGAGAACAAGCAACAATAAGCAGCACTGAATGGTGAGAGATTGTTGGCAGTCAGAAGAAAAGCAACATGGGACAACTCAGGAAACAGAAACCAAACATCCTGGTTGCTACAAATAGAGTCAAATCTTTTAGTTTCTTTCAAACATTGAGTCCATTCCCATTTAAAACATACAGAGATTGAAACTGGTATTGTCTAATCTTAGAATTAAAAATAATATCTTAGAGTGTAGAACAGGAAACGCAACTAAAACTTAAAAGTAAATGTAACAAATGTTTAAATCCTATAATCTCTTATAGTTATCATACAATGTTGATAATTCATATTTATATCATCCTGTGTAATTGCATTGTGAGAAACTGACCAAGCAAAATGTCCTAGAGTTATAAAAATTTTCCAACTATGACCACCTACTGCAATGGAACTATTGGATACTCAATTGATATACTTAATGCGAAAGTCAACAGTAGATCAATCTGAGTCATCAACATAGGTTTCAATCCTGCCTATATTTTATTGAAATATTGATAATAGCAAAGAAATAAGTCATTGAATCTGTGGAAAAATAGTTTTATTCTTAAGAAAGAACATTAGAGAAAAATGATGTTAGGTGGGAGATAAATAAAATTATTTAGAAATTGGATAAAAATTGTGGCAATGCAATAGTCAAGAGAGTTTAAAAGAGAAACAGGGAATGGATACTTACAGGAAAATATTCTTTTATGAGACATTTTAATGTGAGAGGAAAAATAAGGCAAATGATATAATTGATCTTAAAATATGAACATCCACACAATAGAATTTAAAAGAGAAAGAAAAAAGAGCCCATGAGAGAGATAAAGATATCTAAAATAATAATATTTTTATAACCAAGGGACATAAATTCCACAAAAACATAGCAGTAAGATAAAAAGGAAGAAAACATTTCAAAAACTATAGAGGAAAATTGGATGGCAATTCCTAGGAATTATTTTTGAGAATTCCCAGGATGACCATGTGCAGCTTCCTTAGGAGATAATGAGCACTAATGGAAGTAGGATGACAAAAGGCTTCAAGAATTGTTTCTGAAAATGAAAATTCAAATGAAGATGATCAAATATCTAATGTGCTTTATTGTTTATGAATAATATTTTCAGATTTCCAGAGAATATTATATGAGTTTACATGAATGTGATAAGAGATATTAAAGCAAGTTAAGTTTTGCATAATGAAAGACAATACTAATTTCAGTAATAAAAATTCAGATAATTAATGGAGTCATAGTACAGTTTACATAGTTCATGTATATTTGCTTTGAATTTATAGAGATGTACACAAAGTGATTTATTAAAAAAAAACCAAATCTGCTACAGGTATGGTGACACAGGCCTATAATCTCAGTGTTTGGGAGGCTGAAACAAGAGGATAGCAGATTCAGGATTAGCTTTGGCAATGTAACAAGACTGTCAGCAACCTAATGAAGGGGTGTAGCTCAGGTGTAGAACACCACTGGGTTCAATACCCAGTACCAAAATAAAAGAGAAAGAAGGAAGGAAGGAAGGAAGGAACGAATGAAGGAACGAAGGAAGGAAGGAACAAACGAACGAAGGAAAGAAAGACAAAAAAGAGCAAATCTGTGAGGATGACACAACAGAAGTATTATTTCTAATTGTGTGTATAATGGAAGAAAACCAGATGTTAATTTAAAAAGATACATTAGTACATATTATCTAATCTGAAAAATGAAGGTGCATGCATATTACTTAGAAATGTGCAGATACGCTTTCATATTACACTATAAAGAAGACTCAGGATAAGTTTAATGACCTTTGCATAGATCTTTGTCACTCACAGTAACTGAGCTGCTTTAAGTTGCATTCTCAGCCTTAAAAGGATTAACTTAACCACATTTGCATCTTTACAACTAAATTAAATTTAACATTCTTGTCTTATAACCAAGAGATAGGACACAAATATATTTATGTTAAATTAAGAACAGAATTAAATATGGATACAATTGTTAATTCACTAAACAGAATCAAAGTCCTGTACATAAAGCATGCACATACTACATAGATGACAATAACCAGCATAAACCTATGGGAGGAATATATTTACCAAAAATACTCTCCTCTGGGAAAAGCAAAATTATACTTCCAAAGCAAAATGGGGAATTCTACATTTTTACGCTGACTACTAGTAGAAAGTTGAGAAATGATGTTTACACAAGGAGAATAGTGATGAGAGTACTGAATTTAAGCACATATTTAAATAAATAAATCACATCACACATGTTTATATTTATTTGCTCTTTGGTACTGAGGATTGAATTCAGGGGCATTCTATCTCTGAGCTACACCCCTAGTCCTATTTTATATTTTTATTTTAAAACAAGGTCTCACTAAGTTGTTGGCAGCCTTGCTGATTTGTGAAGACTGCTCTTTATCCTCCAATTCTCCTTCCTCAGCCTCCCTAATACAGGGATTATACGCATGCACCACCATGCCTGGCTACATTTCAAAAAAATTAATCAAGCTTTTTGTAGTAAAGCTCTCCAGAACAAGGACTCTAGCGAGTACATAACTAGAAAGCTAGCCAACATATACGGGCAACATGAAGATTCCTGAACACCTCCTCACATTAAGTCTGGCTCCTGGACAAAGAGTTAGGAATTTGCATTAGCTCAATTAATAGAGCAAACTGGCTTTCAGTATGAGATGATTCCATTGACTAATGGTCATAGAAATCAGGAATAAAATGTACATGTAAGATTGAAGGGTCTTATCTATAGGCTCAGAGATTTGCAGGAGAATGACATCCAATATCTTACATTGGTATCTGGAAAAGCCACTACAATAATGCATAAGTGAGATTTAGAATTTGTATCCTCAGAATAAAAGGATCCTTGACTTGGACCAACTCTTTCAGCAAAATCTTTAGAGGTTAAATGTAAAACCAGATAGGGTTTCTTTCCTTCTCATTCCTACTCAAAGAATTGTGGTATGAGTTGGCAGGTAGATCCCAATAGCCATTCTGCCTAGGCACTGCATTGGTTGGGTCATAACCTCCCCATATCTGGAAGACTAAATTTAGGAAAATCTGAAGTAAAAGAAGATAGTATTTTAATATACTATAATTATAATCTAAGAACAATGAAGAAATTCTAATTTAAGAAAACAGAAAATATTATATTTAAGTGAAAATATTTTATAAATCCTACATTTAAGCAAAACAAAGAAAGGTCTACTTGGATGTATGATTTCAGAAAATTAAAATTATAATTGTAGATATATTACTTATTTTTGTATGTATGTGTGTATATATTATATTACAATTACAATTACACACTCATATATCACATTTTAGACAAAAACTAGGTCTAGAACTCAGTTTGTATTAGTTCGCTGGGCCACAAATTGGATGTTCTCTGACCTTCTTCCCAACCTCCAGATCTCTCTTGAACATATGGTTGACTGCATACCTCAAGACATTCTGAGTCTCATTTTTATAGTGTCCCTGGGCTGTGGCCAGGCTGGTTCCAGAAGGTAACTTGGAATATTGCAAATTCCTCCTGGCTAGTATGGACTAGTATGGCTGGCAAGATATTTCTACCATGGGATCACATGAGATTGGATTGTTGAATGATACTGACGCACTGAGTTAGAATTCTGATACATGAGTCAGAATTAAGAAAAGTTCAGAATTCTGGACTATGAGTAGTTCATCTCTGATCCTTGAACTTGAGCCATGTGTGTGAACTGTGATTCAGCTCTGGTTTATCAGTCTTCCACACACATGACTATCTGTGGTATTCAGCACTACAGGGCTGCAGAGTTAACAGTAGCCATGCTTTACCTTGTACCTCTCCCCATGTACCACTGTAACTCAGGAGGTCACCTCAACCCTTGCTATGGATAGGTACCTTGTCAGTTTCAGTGTTCCCTCTCTACTCTTATGAAGGCCTTGAAATCCTGCCATGTTCCCCAACACTAACCTGCCCTTCTAATCCACATTCTTCCTTGCCTTTGATATATATTTTGATGTGATGGCATCATGATCTACAGGGAAGATATTAAGCTTTACTGAACAAGTAATAGACAATTCATTGTGAAAAATGTGAATATCAGTGGACCTATTACCTCTTTTTCAGGGATGACTCAATATGGAAATATGTCACACTTTGGGAATGCAATCATCACAGGCTAAAGTGTTCAAGAGAAGAAACCACTAGAAGATGTATTGTTTATATATATGATAAAAAATACAAGCAATGTATTTAGCATATCCAGAAAACAAACTATTATTTTTTCCTACATACTATGAGTGATACTTGCATTTTTGGAGATTATCAACAAGCACAGAAATAACCTTTGTGGAAGTTACTAGAAGCAAGTATTAATGGGTAGTATGAATGGTAAAGCATTATAAGTAATGATTAAGCCAGCATTCAATAAATGAGATCAAGGAAAAATATCATCTGTACTCTGTGGGAGGAGAGGGACTAATCAAAAATAAAATTAATAAAGCAAAATTACCACAAATGAGAGGAGACCTTATAAAATGCAAACCAGTGAGTTGCAGCATATAAGAGGAATTCAATTTATATAGGAGAAGGGAGATTCTCCTATCATTTTATGAGATACAGCACAGAATATTAACATGTTCATATAACTGTAAGTTAAAAAATGTCTCCTTTCATGATCTTTAGTTTTATCTGTGAAATATGGATTAAAACATCTACTTCTGAGTTGTGGAAAGTGGTAACTGAAGATATAAGTGATCTTCAAGAACTCTAATTATACAATTTTGTTTTATGACTTAAGTGTCATTTAACACAATGAATAATACATTTATGGAATACATTCACTAAGAGCTTTGGCTGGCAGGGAATAGAATGAATAAAACTTAACCAAGCCGGGCATGGTGGTGCAGGCTTGTAATCCCAGCATTCGGGAGGCTGAGACCAGAGGATCCAGATTCCACAAGCATTTATAGGATTCTGGGGAGCTATGCTTTTGGCTAATTGGCTGGCTTTTGACTCAATCCAGGTGGTAGTGTGGAGAGATTCAGCCACATGTAAACAATAAAGAAATATGCTTAGTCTGATTACATATAAACTTGGCAAGGACGTAAGGGGGTAATGAAATGAAAGGCTTGTTCAAGCCTGGATTTGACTAGCTGTCGTTCCACTTCAAATATTCTATTGACCAAAATATTGACCACAGAAAGTCATAAGGCCAGCCTACATTCAGAGTTAAAAGAACACAGCTACCACTTTAAATAAGGATCCCCAAAATCTTATCAAAGAGGAGTAGGCATTGAATGAAAAGAGGAAATCTATGTAATTTATTAATTCATTTATTGCATTTTATCAAAACAGAAAATCTAGGCAGAAGAAAATTTTGGTAAAAATTAACTTTATTTTGCATGTTCCTTAATTGATACCTAAAATCCCCAAATATGTACAGATTGAGGTACCATGTGTTGCCTTGACACATGCATAATTATATAATGCTCAAATCAGTTCAAACATAAGTACTTCCTCAAGCATTAATCATTTCCTTGAGGTTATAACATTAAGAATACTTCCTTCTATATTTTTGTATATGCAGTACACAATTGTTATTTAATTTTAATTAGTTTTGTTAATAAATCTAAACTTCTAATATAAACTAAATCTTTTAGTGGCAAGCACATAAAGTTAGACATTAGAAAAGATGAAGCAGAGAGGTGACTAGCAATCCTGATATAGAGGGTGTCAATTTAAGGGAAAAAAAGCTTTTTTGTAGATTATATTTTCTTCCAAATTCAGACATGCAGATATCTTTGTTGAATCAGTTGGAGGTATATACACATGTATACATACTTGCAGGTATGCACACACACACACACACACACACACACACACACGCACATACATATGATGAAAAAGTATTACTTGCTTGAAGATGAAGGGATAAAGACCTAATACTTTACCTGCTTCCTTTTGTGATAGCCATGATATATCAACATATTAAAGATGTAAAAAAATCCTTTAAGAGAAAAATGTTTAATTGTGTTCATCTAAACAGATTTATGTTCACTTGAGCTAAGAAATTTTTTTTGTCTTTACCAAATTCTAATATCAAAGACTAAACAACAGTTTGGAGGAGGAAGTAAAATATTTTAATCAATTACTACAGTTAAAATTTTCACTTTAGATAAATAATTCAACCCGTAGATTAACATAAAAATTAGTCAGACTAGAAAAATGGAAAATCAGGAGACTATAGTGATAATCTAGGAGAATAAAAAATATAATCTCTAGTATTTATCATAAGAATAGAAAAGGAAGAATATTTTTGAATAAAGCAAAACAGTCATGGATTGTGTATGGAGAGTGAAAAATATTTGAGAAAATCAAATTTTCAGAATGTAATATTAGTAAAATAATAAGGGGGAGTAATCTGATTCCCTTTGTTTACTTTACAGCTGTTTGAACCACTTCTCGGACACAAGATGAAGCATAATATGAAAATTAGATTCAACACATCTGCAACTAGCATTCAAACTAATGGTAGATGCCATTCAGGGACTTTTTCCCTCTGAAATAGGATTAAGAAAGGTGAAAAAGGAGAATTTCTATGTTCATGAGAGTGCATGTGTGCACACTACTGGGGATTGGACTCAGAGGCCCTCTAACACTGAGCTATACTCCCAGTATCCTCTTCCTTTATCATTAAATAGAGTCTTGCTAGGTTGTCCAGGCTAACCTTGAACTTGCAATCCTCCGTTCTCAGCAGCTCAAGTATTGGGATTAAGGCATGTGCCACTGCACTACACAGAGAAAGAGAATTTCTTAGTATCATCTCATATTATATAGTCTCTTTCATACATAAATATTAATAAAATAATATAAAATAGAAAATGGTGAAAGACAAAACATTATTTTATTCCACTTTAAATTTGTTTATTAAAATTAACAAAATGCTTGTTGACAATAAATAAATAAGGAATAAATAAATAAGGAATAAAATAGCTAGCAGCTAGTGCACTTTTTCCTGGAGACTATTTTAAAGATGTCCAGATTCACATAGGAATCCATAGTCAAAGTAATTTTTATAGCACATATTTTTGTATAGATTTGAAGATGTATAACAAAGTAGGGAAGAAATATTGGAAGGAGCAAGCAAATTTGCTAATTTATGTGCCAAACTGGAAAGAAAAATTTACAGAGGAAAAAATAAACACTTTCAAAATTGTTGATCAAATCTATAGTCCCCATGAGTCTGAAACACTGATGTTCCATATTTAAAAGACTAAATATGAAAAATGTCCCAATGTAAAAAATAACATATAAATTACTTCACATTATGAGTATCTATACATAATATGGAAATACATACTAACCTATAAGTAGAGAAGTCTTTGACTGTTTTCATGTAATAGTGCTCTAACGGTAGATCTTTTTTGTATTCATGGTCAAGAATATTGTAATTAAATTATTAGTTTAATTCTTTCTAAAAGTGCCTATTTCTAGATATGTACTTTATCACATATGCTGTACACATCTATATACAAGTCGACATGCAGACACACACTCATTAGATTTAATAAGCAGAACATACTTCCTTGAAAGCCAAATTTTCACATGAGCCATTTCTTTTTTTTTTAAATAAAATTAATTGTTGCAGTTTCAATGCTAAATATAACCTAGAATATTTTCTTTTTCATACATCTGACTAACAATATTATTTCAAGTTTGTGAAACATATCTGATAGTAATTCAGAGACACTTGGGACAAAGTAAATGAACTTCAGTGCAAAAGAAAACATGGTAGAGTATTAATTTAGAATTACAAAATAAAAAATCAGGATGTAGTCCTCTGTATTAAAAAAAAAGAAAATGAGTTACTTCAGTTTCTAATCATGAGGAAAAATGCTGCTGGTTTCCATAGCAACCAAGTTCCAAGTATTCTTCATTCATCTCTTTTCGACCAGAATCTGTCTCATTATGGTGAAAAGAAATTCAGTGTCATATCAATGAAAACTCTAATATTTATAGATCCAAATACATTTTTCTGTCTAGGGCCAGGAAGTAAAGATGCTGAAATTCAGCATTGGCTTGAACAAGAAAACTTAATTTAAATGTGAGAAGAACTGGGGCTTCTCTTGAGTTTTACTTATGTATTCAGCATCTATTATTTTGAGCATCCAAGAGAAATGTTTTTTTCATAGACTTTGACAGGCTGTACTCTTTGGAGGGTTTATTTTATCTCCTCTAGTCAGAAGCTGATTTCAGTGGCACTTCTGGCTCAAACTTAAAAGTCAAAATACAAAAGAACTAGCACATTTATTCTTGTCTGGCAAAGATAAGATTTATTCTATGTGGTGTAAAAACACCCGACAAACTATCTACTTGATATTGAACTTTCAAAATACTTTCATACTACATTGTCTAGTGGGAAAAATATGTTAACATAATTGACTATGAGTTGTGCTTCCTATGATTATGCATAAAAACATATAAATTTCAGCTGCAGCTATTTTATATAATTTGAGAGCACTGCCACTTTGATTGATTTGCTGATGGATTTCTTGATCACAAGTTACAAAGTAATTACTTTTTTTGGAGCATGATTTTAACCTCTTGTAGCTTTGTCATTTACTAGTTGCACAGTTCAAGTGAGCAGTTTTGGCAAACCTATTTTGTGCTGTGTCTCTCATTCTGTGCATATTTTATTTCACTGAAGTATTTCAATAAGATACTCTGCATATTTCTGCATAGCTATTTCAATAATTGTTTTGTGTTATTATTGACTTGATAGCTAAAAATACTCTGAAAACTCAAGTTTTCACTCTGGAAACAAGTCTCTTGTTTTATGCTTTTTCTCAGTATCCCACATAGAACCTGACACACAGGATGGATTTATAAATATTTGATGAATGGAGGAATAAATAATGAGAAAGCAAATTTTGCTTTTTCCACTCTCAGTTCAAATTATATAACCAAATTCCAGTGATTATAGCAATATTATTGTCCTTAGATTTACAGTGTATGAGCACTGTAGCTTATGTACAGACACAAGGAAATAGGTATGAATATTTAAATATTATTGCTTATAAATATAACACAACACATACTACAGAGATGCCTGATTGGAAGAAAAAAATTAACTTGTCCTGGAATTGGGAAAATTTTTAGGAAAGGAGGGACAGAAAAAGAAAACAAAGTGAGAAAGTAATAGAAACAAACAAACAAACAAAAAAAAACTAACCAGTATATTTTTTCCTATTTTCTACCACAAAAATAATTAGTTGAATAGATAACTTAGATAAATGGTTTATGTGGTGTTTGGTGTATAATTCATACATTATAAGTAACTAACTATATGACCAGTATATATATAAAATATATATGTGAATAATATTAGTAGAAACTAACTAGGATATGAGATTATTTTATAGAGTTATCAAAAAGCATAAATATAAGATTCCAGTCACATGGTCAGAGATCAGGAGGCAAATTGGATCTGGCAGAAAGACAGGAATAAATTTCCATAAGAAAACCCAAAATTCTCATTGTGAAAGTGTGTTTAGATTTTCATCCCTGCAACAAATACCTGTAATAAACAACTCCGAAGAGGCTAATATGTATCCTGAATCACAGTTTCAGTCCATGGTTAGTGGACTCCATTGCTTTGGGACTGAGGTGAGGCACAACATCATGGAGGAAGGGTGTGATAGAAGAAAGTCGCTCAGATTCCGGCATCTAGAAAACAGAGAAAAAGAGAGGAGGGACCATGGACAAGGAATATGCTTGCAAGGCATCACCCCAGTGACCTACTTCCCCCAACCATGCCCCACTGCCTACAGCTTCTGCCATATCCCAGTAGTCCATTTAGCTAACATTAGATCAACCCACTGATGAGGTAAATGGCCTATGATCCAATAACTTCCCAAAAGCTACACCTCTAAACATTGCTACTTTGTGGACCAAGCCTTCCACATCGAAGTCTTTGGGGATCATTTCAGGTCCAAACCATATGAAAAAATATGCTTAATATTTGCAAGATAAGGGGACAGAGACCACAAGCTTATATGGCTTCTACAGAGTGAGACAAGGGAATAATGTTAGGATATGAGATTCTAGATTTAACAGGTAATATAATTGTTTAAGGCCTTAAACTCATAGTCAAAAGTTTGGTTTTACTCTGAGCAAGATCAAACCTGTTTTCTCGCTTTTATCAGAGAAGCGATGTGTTTTGACTAAGAGTTTAATGGAATAATTCCACTTGCTTGCTGGAGAGTAGACTTAATTACAACAAAGGAGAAAGAAAGGGAGATCATTTAGGAGATTATTACAATACTCCTACTCAGAGATTATTGTGTATAGGTCAGGTAGTGGTGGAGAAGGGGGAAATGAATTGGACTCTGGACTCATTGTAAAGATACAACCAAGAAGAGTTGCTAAAAGTTTAGATGTGAAGCATGAGGAAAAGAAAAGACAAGATGAGTCATTTTGGTGGAGGGGGAGATAGGAGGTCTGAAAAATTGAAAGATGGAGTTTCCATTAACCAAAAAGGTAAAAGAAGAAAATTAGAGGACATACCAGTATATATCGAATTTGGTTTTGTTAGGTCTAAGCTTGAGCTATTTATTATATGTCTAAGTGGAAATGTCAAGGAAGCATCTGGCTATATTTTAATAGACTGCAAGAGAAGCAAGGATAGAAGAAGTATGAGATTTATAGTATGAGTTTGCTTTTGCATATTGAAGCTTGACTGTTAGATGTGAGGGAATGTTGATAAGGAAAAATTTAAAGCCACCATGGCAAATGTGAAATCTAAGCACAAAGAAGGTACACATCTTCAGGCAACATGAATTGATGAAGGGAAAAGACAGAATGAAAATATGCTGTAAGATATTGTTCCATTCACAAATCTGCTATTGTTTTTTCTTTTCTTTTCTTAAAATTTTTCAGTAGAGTGGCTGTCAGGGATTATTTATTCACCATGCATTCAGGTTCTAAGTATCTGATTCCTACAGTATTATTCCTAGTTTTATTCCTACAGAGAGTGTAGGCAAACTAATATTATAAATTATTGTGAGTATTATAACTGAAAAAATAGAGACATACAGCTAGCATGTTGGTGCACATCTTTAATCCTAATACTTGGGAGTCTGAGACAGGAGGATTGCAGGTTTGAGGCCAGCCTCAGCAATTTAATGAGAACCACAACAACTTAATGATAACTTGATTCAAAATAAAAGTAAAAGAAGGCTGGGTATATAGCTCAGCAGTTGAACGCTCCTAAAGTTGATTCCCTGTGCCAAAAGAAGAAAAAATAGTCATAGAATATTTCCATGGCATTCTATACTTCAGCTCAGACAAATTTTCTAAAGCAAGTAGCACCTAAATTAAAGTTTATCCTTAGACTCTCATAAATAGGATTTTTTATTCTACCTTTCCTTTTTCATTCCCCTTCTAAGTTTCTCAAAATTTTGAGGATATAGCTCATTCTATTCTCCTAGTTAAACTAAAAAGAAATTGCAAAAGCATGTTTATTACTTTTCTTTTTCATTTGTAAATCAAATATAACTAGAATACTATGTGTTTTCAGTTAGCTGTTTCCTATGGTGTTATAAATTATCTGTCACCTCCACTAACAAATACATATGTTGGAATCTAAACCCACAATATAATAGTGACTGGAGGTGAATACTTGAGAAAGTAATTAGGATTTGAAGAACTCATGAGTGCAGAGGCCTCATGACTGGGATTAGTGATCTTACCAGTGCTGCCAGAGCTTGCTTAGCTCGGCTGTATCCATGTCAGGAAACAATGAGAAGTCAGTCATGGGCCACACACACAATAAAGCTCCTCACCAGAAATTGGCCATACTGGTACCCTGATCTCAGACATGTAGCCTCTAGAATTGCGGAAAATAATTTTCTACTTTTTATTAGCCACAGAATTATATTATGTCATAGCAACTAAACTAAGATATAGTTTAGTTATAGGCATCATATAGGCACTGTAGTTATTGTCTAAAATAAGTAAAAATATGAGTGGCTTTGAAACTGGGTATGAATTAGAGATTGAAAAAATATTAAAATACCTACACTGCCATGAAAGAAGCTTTAGTGGTGATTCTGGTGAGGGCTTAAAAAGAAAAAAATGAGAACTGTAGAAAAAGTTTCAGTCTTAGAGAATATCTGAGTAGCCTTGCTCTCTGCAAGTGTTCTTTCTGAATTCATTCTCCTCAAATCAGACAGCTTCAATATTTTCTAAACAAAAATAATTTATTTTTATTTCCTGTTGTATATATGTTCAAATGGATCCATTCAAATGATGAAGGCAAACTCCAATGTGAATACTTTATCATATGAGACAAGTTTTATGCTTTAATGAGTCCATAGTATTCAATGAACAGAGGCAATCCTGTTTTCACAACCTAAAATACCAATACATGAAAAATCCCTCTCATTGTTTTCCCACCATAAACACTCTTGCATTCAAACAGCACGATGTGCTTCCCATCACTAATATTAGATTACATCTCTCTTTTTAGTGCAGGTTATATGAAAACATACAGTGTATACTTTTTTGTATCCATTATCCCCTTCCAATTAGAAAAAATGTTTGGGATATTAATTCATGTTTTTTCGTGCAGTAATAATTGTTCTAAGTTATATTCCATTATGTGAATATATCATATTTTATTTAACAATTTGCAGAGGATGTAGGGATAATGATTAGGGTGTTTCTCAATTTTATTGTCATAAATAAAGTTTTCCTGAATATAAAAAGTCATTGTGTTGTGGATCTATATTTATTTCTGAGGTAAATATTTTGAAATAAAATGTATAAGACATATGATAATTGTATTTTCAATATAAAACTCTGCCAAATTGTTTACAGATTCTTCTACTCATTTTATATTCCTACCAAAAAAACACAGACATTCTAGTTGTTACATGATCTCACCAGAACTTTGAACTGTCATTCTAAGATTTTCAAAATGATTTTAATATGCAGTTCTCTGATTAGCAATTATGACAAATTTTTTCATGTAGTAATGAAAAACAATTTAATTTTTTATTCTGCACCTTAATTATGTCTTTCTTTTGTGTGTGTGTGTGTGTGTGTGTGTGTGTATGTGTATGAGAGAGATAGGAGAAAGAGAAAGAGAGAGAGAGAGAGAGAGAGAGAGAGAGAGAGAGAGAGAGAGAGAGAGAGAGATTTTAAGAAAAGCCTTTACTGATGAAGTTGTCTTTTTTTCTTGGTTTTAGTTTTGTTTGTGTTTGCATATATTATAGTCATGTTCAAAGTGATACAAACATATGTACACAGGTCTTGTGATTTACTTCAGATCACAACTTTCTACGAACCCCTCCCCATACATATTATTATTTTGAGGGGAGGAGGCAAGGGAACAACTTTTATTGGGGAGCTGGAAGACCTGAGATGGAAGCTCTCCACACAAAGCCCATCTGCCTCCCACTACTCTGCTGAACTTTAAAGATGTGGGTTCTCAGACAGTTGTGGTCAATGCTTGCAGAGGCGGGTTAGTCTCCAGGCAGGCACAGTTCATTTTCATGCTTCCAATAGACATGGAAGGCTAAAAGAATGGCAGATAACAAAACCTCTGGGCAGAGCATTTAGCATTAAAATGAGCAAAGGGTTACTTTCAGTCAAAAAAAAAATAGAGGGCAATACTATACGAAGATCATTAAATTCCTACAAGTTCAAACATCAAGGGCTCGTTTAAATCATTTCACTACTTTAAAAGATATTTTACACATGCAAAGATTTAAGCAAACCTAAAGATGCTGCAGTGCCAAAATAAGCTGTGAGTGAGTTACAGACTAACAGATATGGAACATTAAAACATAGCTAGAAGTAGCAATTACATATATACACATATAATGTCACATATCTGCATTGCCCATTCATTCCATCACCTAATCCTACATGATTAGAGTGAAGGGAGGTGGAAGATCTTTATGTCAGGGGCATACTGTCAGGTTTTGGAAACAGTAAATTAATTTGGCAGTTGAGCTTTGTTAGGCAGGCATTTTAAGTGGGAATGTTGTCATCCTAAAGAAAATTATCTTAAGACAATTGTAGTAATACTAGAAGTCAGTAACTTCTCTTAGCTCAGGGTGGAAAAATGGACATGATGATTTATACTAAGAGACTTGTAGGCTTCATAGATCAGTTTTAAAACTACTGATATTTCCATATTTTTAAAACTACTGATATCATTTCTATATTAAATATTCTTGGGCATAAACATGATATACTTCTCTATGCATAGAGGATTTAAGTTTTTATATTTCTTATTTTTGGCATACAGATTGTGAACATATTAAATTTAACAATGCATTTTATTTCATATAAGTTTAGTTTCTAATTATTTGCTATTAATACTATATATATATATACTATATATATGTGTGTGTTTGTGTGTGTATGTGTGTATGTGTGTGTATGTAGTATCTTGTGACTGTGGAACAGCAAACTCTGTTCAGTCCTTATCCTTTATCTTGTGAGATTTTTTAGATTTTCTATACTTGCAATCAAGTTACTTCTGCATTATTGTAGTTATACTTTCTTTTTTTCTTTCTTTTTTTTTTTTTTTTTTTTTTTTTGCAGTACTGGGGATTGAACGCAGGGGCATTATACCTCTGAGCTACACCCCCAGCCCTATTTTTTATTCTTTATTTTTAAACAGGGTCTCACTAAGTTGTGGAGTGCCTCACTAGGTAGCTGAGGCTGGTCTTGAAACCAGGTCCTCCAGTCTCAGCCTCCCAAATGCTGCTATTACAAGCATGCACCACCACGCCTGGCCCTTAACTTTCTTATCTATACATTTTTTGGTTTATAATCTTGATTCCATAACCAGTGCAATACTGAAAAAAGGGATCATGGTGTATATCCTTAACTTGTTCCCACCTTTAAAGGGAAAGCATTCAATCTTTAATGATTAAGTATAATCTCACCAATATATACACTCTTTACCAAGTGAAAGATACTTCCTTTTACTTTTAATTTGTTATGAACTAATATCATGAGTGCATCTATTAAAATGGCATATATTTTCCTTTTTTTCTGTTCAAAGAATGAATTTTAAAAAATAGTATTTTTAACATTATGTCAATCATATGTTCCAACATTATTATGATAGTGTCTTTTTATATCACTGGACTTGAAATAATAATGGTTTAAGGGAATTTTAAGTGTTCATAATCCTCAGGAATATAGGAAAAAAAAACATACATGAAATCCATTATTATAGGAAAAAGGCCAATAATACTTTACATCCACCCTTCTGAAAAGGCTAGATAGCACCATCAACCTGTTGGGCAGTAGTGAATGAAACTAAAAGGATTTTTAATTAAATCTAGTGCCAAAACTTCTCAAAATGTCCAGGGATTGATTCAAAGCCAACTTAAATCTCGAGTCCTTAAATTCCCCAAAGTAGCCAATGCCATGGATAAGGCCTATAATACTAATGATGCCTGAGCAAGGCACCACACTTCTCACTGACATATTAACTAAAGACAGCTCCACTTCTCTGGAGAAGATTATTCTAATAATACTGTATAAATATTTTCTGGATAGTGCTTGGGAAATGGCTAAGTAGGATCAGAGCCTTCCAAAGAGGAATTTAAAATACTTCTAATTCAACATAAACAGTAACTATAAACCTAACAAGTCCAAACAAGTCCAATAAAAAATACTAAATGTGTAATTTCCATCCAGAGTGCTATAACAGAAGAGAATGAGCAAAATATTGGTGAAAAAAAAACTTAGTTTGATTATATAAGTTTCAGCTACTGCTTTAAACCTGAATTTGTTTGGAGTTAGGAAGAACTAAAAAAATAATAGAAAAAAATCAAAGAAGAGGGAAAAGAATTATCAGTGGAAAAGGAAATTTTACTGTATCCTTTCTTTATCAGGTCTTGCTTCTGTCTCAATAGCTACAGTCTGAGAAGGAAAACAATTTTTACTTCCCAATTATTTTTTGCCACCTAGCTATTGGTATAAATTATTTAACAATCCAGTTCTGCACATGCTGAGCATGTTCTAAACTGTTATGCCTGAATAATATTTTGAAGTGTTTTCCATGCATTTCAGTTTGTTGTCAAATATTTCAAAAATCAGTATACAAATGAAAAACAAGTTCTTATAACAAAAGTATGCATATATCCAATGAGAATCATTAAAATGTCTATTATTATTGTTTTGTAAATAAAATATTACATATTTATAGTATTTAATTATAAATAATTATTAATATAGAGAATTAAGTTATCATTGAAAAAATTTGTAAATATTTTCTTTGGGATTTAAAACCTTATTCAAAAAGTAATTGAGACAATATGTAATACTTAAGATATCCATTTCATCATTATTTATTGAATGCCAACAAATTTACAAACGTCCTTATGCTAGGATACACATAAGAAGAAAGAATAATACTGTGCACAGTGTGCAAAATATTTACTGGCAGAGATGTATAAAATTAAAAAAATGAAACAAAAAGAATCAAGATATCATATAGAGGCAGGGCAGATGGACATACCTAGAGTTACTAGAGATTGTGACAACAAACAAATTTAAAATTGTACATAAATTTTTAAGAATAAATATGAAAAGAATAGAAGACAAGAAACTCTTCTTTGAACATATAATCCAGGGTTCACTGAAATTGATTCTTAATGTTTGGAATGAAGGAGGAGTTTACAATGAAGAAATTCAGGAAATACCATCCTAAAATATGCTACTTTACTATTATTTGTTGACTATTTCAAACTGAGGGCACTAGTTTAACAGCAATTGTAGTTAAAAAACTTTCTTTGGACTTCCTTTACTTGAACAAGGGAAAATCTGCAAAAGGAACTCAATCATGAATCCCCTTCCCAGAATGTCATCAACCAGAGAAAATTAACTTATATCACAGGATAGTAGACTGAAGTTTACATTATGCCCAGTTGAACTTTGTCTTATGCTATTTTCTATTTTCCTGAAGACCCATTTGTCTTTCCCTGTAATCATTTACTTCCCGCTAAGTCATTCCTTTCTTACTCACCTCTCTCGTTGAAAATAGTATAAAAATTTCCAGATCTTACCAGGTTTTACAGCATCCACTCTTTTTTACAATGCTCCAATCATAATGGAATAATGTGTCTTTTTTCCTATAAATTTTCCCATCTTCCTTTTATCTCATAGACTCAATTGTCACACCCCAAGAGGACAAGAAAGAAAGAGTACTTTCCTTCCTTGTGATAACATGGTATTACTTAAGAAGCGAGGATAAGGACATGCCATAAAGAATTCTGTGAATACCTCAAATATAGAAATATTTAATTGCTTGCTTTTGTTTTTATTTTTGTTGTTGTTGTTGTTCTGGCAATCATAGAGCACAATCAAGAGCTCTGATCAAACTTTAGCTGAATTCTATTGCTATTTCAGGAATGAGATTTAACATTACATCTAATTAGAAACCATTCTAAAATAAATAAACTATATTTGCTACCTTTCTTCAAGTACTTATCATACTAATTACAATTTATTTCTAATTTATTTTCTGCCTCACTGAAGTATATGATTCATTAATATTTTTTGTCTATATTACTTCACTAAGATTCTTTAGTATCATGGCAATTTGAATAGACAAATCATGGTAAATATTTGTAAAGGGAATAACCAATCAGAGAGACACAAATCAAAACTATTGTGAGATTTTAACTAACCCAAATTAGTCTTGCAATCATTAAAAACACAAACAACAACAAATTCTGGCCAGGGTGTAGAGAATTGGAAACTCTATTACAGTGTTTGTAGGATTTCAAATTAGTGCAACCACTTTGGAAACCTGTATGGAGGATCCTCAGAAAAAATGGGAATGAACCTACCCATATGACACAGCAATACCATTTCTGGATATTTAACCAAATGAATGGAACCAAACTACCAGATTGATTCATATGTATCTATGTTGATAGCTGTACAATTCAGAATTGCCAAACTGTGGAACCAGCCAAGATGTCCATCAACAGATGAATGGATTACAAAACTATGGGATATGTACACAATGGAATTTTACTCATCCACAAATAAGAACAAAATCACGTCATTTGGAGGGAAATGGATGGAACTGAAAAACATTATGCTGAGATTAGTCAGTCACAAAAAGTAAAAAAGTGGGTTCTCTCCCTGATGTGCAGAGGCTAAGGTGAAAGTGGGTCATAGGAGGGACTCTAGATGAAGAAGGACTTAGATGAGCAAGAAGGGGACATAACTGAAGGTGATGGGGGGAGAGGGAAACACCCTAATGCACATGATATACATTCACAGCCATAGCAAAGTCAATCACTAAACCGAACATGAGAAGGGGTAGGCGGGAGGGAATGGGTAGGAACTGGGGAAGGGTTAACTGAGACCTGTGTGTATGTATGCCTCTACCAGCTTGTACCTCATTAAGATGTGTGATTACAATTCATTAATATAAAATAAATAAAAAATAAACAATAACTAAGCTAAAAAATGGAAATGAGTAAACTTGAATATCATAAATGTATGCGTATCATGAATTATCCTTTTTAAATTTAAGAGGCAAATTATGTATTGACTTAAATCTACAGATTGTATTCCTGCAATACAAGCTTATAGGAAAACCCTGAAAGGACATTTTTGGACTGCTGTGTTCATGATATATGTGATTTCTTTAATCATGTCTCCCCTGTGAGTTATATTACTTGCTCTAAAGAGTGTGGGCAGCCATTTTGCTTCTCAGAACAGTTCAAGTGTTAGTTTTGATATGTGACTTAGTCCTTAGCTATCTTTAAGATCATTTTTCTTCACATATGCAGCTGTAACCTTTGAGAATTTTTAAAGTGTTTCTAATCTAATATTCCTTGAATTAGAGAGCTGAGAGCTGAATGAGAAGTATTCAAGGAGAAAGATGCTTACCATAATATGATTCTTAGTTCAAAAATTCATCCATCCATAGCTTTAAAAAGACCCTAGACAACCGACCTTCAGGTCAGGAGAGCAAGTCACATTTTATAGAGAAGGATGATTTGAGCCTATAAAAATTTCCTGTAGTTTATCATTTCTCTTTAAAGAAATAATAGTTTTAAAGTGTAGTAACTCTGGACCCAGAGGATATATTTTTAGATGATTTCACTACGTTTTTTAAAAAGGCCCTGCGAGTAAAGATAGTAATAGAAGGTAGTCTCCCTACCTATGTCTGTCAATTGAATAGCTAGCCAAACTTACCCTAGATCATCATGTGTGTATGTATGTGTGTATGTGTGTGTATGTGTATGTGTGTGTGTTAGTGTATGTGTGCGTGTTTTTTTTTTGTATGTGTGTGTGTATGTATAGGGACTAAAGCCAGGGGTGGTCTATTACTGAGCTATACCCCTTTTTTTTTTCCTTTTTTTTCAAATAGGATGTCACCACTATTTTGCTCAGGCTAACCTGTAACTTGCCATACCCCTGCCTCAGCTTCTGGAGTAGCTGTGAATACTGGGTGTGCACCATGATGCTCACTTCCTTACATCTTTCTATAGCAAATGATTAGATGTCTGAGGAGCTTTCATTGGTATAATTGCTATAAATATGGTAAATTTCTTTATAGCTTTAACATAATATTTATTGATCATTTTGTTTGTTGGTAAAACAAAATAAGCAATGTCACAATTTATACATTTTCTTTGGGATACTAAGATGCCCAAATATTAAGTGCACTTATATTTAAAACTGTGTGTGTGTGTGTGTGTGTGTGTGTGTGTGTGTGTTCCCACGGGAATATAAAGAATATGCATTTGAAAAACATGAACTTTAGTTCTGATTTTGTTTCTAACTGGTTATGAAGCTTGGAAAATAAAGTCATTCTCTGGATTTTTTGTGTACTAGGTACAATAAAAGAAATTTATGAGATTATTCAAACTCGAAAAAAACTAAACCTATTCTTGTTAGTTAACAGAACAAAGAAACATGTTGAGGAATATTGGTATTATGTCAAATACTTTATAGTCATGAAGACATAATAAGTCATAGAGACTCCTCTGCCAAGAATGAGACTCCATTGCACCCACAAGAGCATCAGATCAAAGGTAGTCCTTCTGCTGCTGACACTGCCACTGCTAAAAGAGAGCTATCGTTGCATTCATCCTTGACAGAATGAGTGCTGCTCCTCTTTCTGACTCAAACTCTCACTCATTGACCAGATTAGAGAAGCCAGGCCACATGCTTATAAACTAGGCCCAAAGGAGGACTAGAAAGTAATTTTCTGGCTTCTAGTTTGGGAAGGTGTACATTCAGTTGGTTAATTCTGCAAATACAGAAAGGGCACTTAAAAGATTTGCTGGTTACATAATACTAAACACAAAGTCAAGCTTCACTACATAATCCTAAAATTTACTCTTAGTCCTAAAATGATTCATATCCATATGGGTTAAAAGTCATTTATATGAAATGATTTAAATTCCCCACTTTGCATAAGGCTGTTTTTAATATCATGGAAATACTGTTTTCATCACCTGCACTTGCATCAACATATGTGTATTAAGTCCTTTTATGCAAGATCCTCAGGAATTGGAAGAAAAAAGTTCTTTTTCTCCTCACTGCACTTTGATTCTTTGTCATAACAATACTATTAATTGAACAGAGGAAATAATCTGTTCATGAGGTACTTTGCTCAATGATTCACTCACAAAATTTGTATAATACAAAAAGACTGATAATAATAGAGAAAGGCAGATAAAAATTTTAACTATATTTAGTGCTAAGAACCAAAAGTTTCATTAAATGTCCAAATACCCAGAGGTTTATAAAGAAACAGAAGGTTAAATATTTTTATAAAATATGTCAGTTTAAAAAAATGTTTCATGCAATTATGTATGTAGTAGGTAATCTGTAAACATTTTGATATATTACCTATGAAACTTCTATCCTATTAATAATTTCAACAAATGCATTGTTATCAAATTAATTTGAGAGTCTAGTTGGAGATGTTGGAATTTTTTCCTAGTCCATAAACATATTTGCAATGTCATAATTTATACATTTTTTTTCCTTTGGGATACTAAGATATCCAAATATTTAAGCATTTAAGTGTACTAATACTCTGAAACTACAAAGTGAGCTTTAATCAAGATTTCCTTTGCATATCACCTGCAATTGTATGTGTTTACTGCAGTTGTATGTGGCTCAGTTGTTTTTCAATTTCAGCCCTGGTGGGTGGCCAGCTGTTTTTCTCTTGTTGTAGTCTGCAGAGCAGATCTGAGCATGGAACTCCTTTGAAGCTAATATCCCATGCCAAGACCAACTCAAATATGTATGCACTACATTTCCTCCTCTCTACATCACACAATTTGTATCCTTATTCTTGTCGTTTATATTAATTTGAAGAATTATGCCTGGGAAAAAACTAAGCTCAAAAAGACTGTGTAGCTGTTTTCATCAGCTTTCTCCTCCCTGTGGCCAAAATGCCCAACAAGACAATTAAGAGGAGGAAAGCATTATTGGAGTTCACATTTTCAGAGGTTTCAATTGGTAGTGCTGGCTCCCAAGCATAAAGCATGGCAGTGGAGGCAACAGCCGGGTGATGGAAGGACACAACTCTCACATCATGGTGGCTGAGAGAGAGAGAGATGAGTGAGAGAGAAAGTAGTGGGACATAAACATAAATTGTTCTCAAGACCACACCTTCAATGAACCGCCTCCTCCAGCCATGCCCCACTTTTGAACTCTGCTGCACCGGGGAAATGCTTTCAACACATGAACTTTTAGAGGACAATTTTAAATCCAAACAGTAACAGTAGCTTTTAATAAACTTAAAAAAAACACCAATTATATACATTTAATACCCAATTTCTTAGTATAGACTGAATCATTTTACAAATTAACTTCGTCGGTTTTTATATTTTATTGCAGATAAATGAGGAAACGATTACATTGATATGTGCATAGAACATAAATTAGTTATCAGAAAGATGAAATTAAGTGAAAGATTGTTGTTAATAAACTAACGAATTAGAATAAATACAAAATACAAATTAAAAGAATTTTTTGAATTGTTATCCCAAATTATTATCTCAAATTCCAAGTATATTCACATAAACTATACAATACATTTATATATAATTTTTTACTTAAAACATGCATTATTTTGCTTTTAAAAATGAGTCATAAACACCATTAATTAAAAATATTAATAAAGAAGTAAAGATTCAGATAATTGAAATTATAATCTCTTTGAAACAGAGATTAGTATTTTAAATTATCTTCTAACATAGCTAATTTTCCTATACAAATGAAGAAATTACTGCTCTGATTAAAACATGTTTGTGGTTATACGATCCAAAACAATCAGTAAAACTACTAGGGATATCTTTATTATGTTATTTCTTTTTGGAAATGGGAAAAAGGTTTATACTAAATATAATTTAAACTGTTCGCAGTAATCTAATTAATGCAGTATTGTTTCCATAACTAAATGTGCTACTTAAAATCTTTCCTCTGTGACTTCCTTCTTCCTTCCTTCATTCTCATTCTTCTATTCATTTTGCAAATTAAGGAAGTATCAATTCATTGTCTGTTCTATTCACACTTTCCCCATTCCTTTTCTTGACTTTATGTCCTGTTTTCCTAGTTTGGAGTTAGGTGAGGATAAATTATTTTTTTGTTTCTGCAGTTAAGGCTTTCTGAAAACATTTTCCTGAAATGTGAATCTCGGATCTAACAGCAAGCTTTACAAGTTAATTTACAGCTTGATTTATAGTGAGTAAGCCCTAGGGAAAGCTACTTATATACAAAAGCATATGTTTATATATCAGGAATAAGGCTCAATACTCTAGAAACAAGTCTGAATGTATACACTGGGATTATCTATGCTGTGGAAAATTTATTTACTTATTAAAGGGTTAGACTTAAAGTCCTACTGCTTTTTTAACAAGAACTTTCAGAAAGTGAAGAGTAACAGTTTAGGCAAATGAGACTCTACAGTTGTTATTATAATGTAAATAAGAAGAAGAAGAAGAAGAAGAAGAAGAAGAAGAAGAAGAAGAAGAAGAAGAAGAAGCCTGTGATTCAGAACAACACATGTATCTACATGTGTTTTATATAAATTAGGACTAATCAATATTGAAAATCCTATGTACTGAGAAAAAGAGTGTCTAAAATACCTATCATTGTCTAAAATTTGAGCTGTAGAAGGATTTAATCAATATAATACTTATTATTTGATGAAAGCTTCATTAGGAAAGGAGCAATATAATTTTTGAGACAGTAAAGCAAAATATATAAAGTTAAAGGAAACCAACTATTTTCATGGAAATTAAGGATGTGTTTCTTCAGTGTAAAAGAGGTTAATATGTGGCTTTTAACAAGGCTTTGGGAGTTTGGGGAAGAGACTGTGGGGTAAACAGAGCCAGGCTGTTTATGCATTGACAAGTTTCGAGACTCAGAAAACAAGTGGTAAGAAAAAATATTTGGTTGTTTTTACTTTTGAAATAATTGTTATGGATCAGACTTATAGAACTAATAATAAAATACATACTGATATATTTAGTAAACTAGTTTTAAAATGATAACAGGGCAGAAATCCTGTGTATTTCCAGATAATTACCATACACACTTATCTCCTACTCCATCAAATTCCTTCTTGTCTTTCCTACTATTATTAATTTTAGATTTATGTGTATCTTCCTAACACATTTACTAACTGTACTTCATGTACATATTTTATGAATATTACAGATGATAGGTTTTTTTGTTTAAAATGAAGTGATATTATTACCATATGAAAGTTTCTTTTTGTAATTTTCTTTCTATGTGAATTACCATAATATATTTAGTCACACATGGTGGTACATATCTGTAATTCTAGTACTTGGGAGGCTGAGACAGGAGGATGAAATATTCAAGACCAGATTTAGCAATTAAAGCGACTCAGCAATATAGCAAGACCCTTTTTCAAGACAAAAATTAAAAAGGGCTGGGGATATTGCTCTGAAGTAAAATATTCCTGGGTTCAATCCCCTGTACCAAACGTACAAACAAATAAACAAACAATGCCCCAAATATTATTTTTGTTTGTTTGCTTTAATTCTTTTTTAAATATGGGAATGCTCTGATATTTTATTTTCTTATTCTTATTCTTATTATTTTATTTAACAAATGTGGCTTTGAACAATATCACGAAAGAGAAACTAGAAGCCACAAAAAGTATCAAAGTGTCTTCATGATTTAAAAGAAAAATCAAGAAAATACAGCTTAAGAAAACTATGCCACATTTCCTAACTTTCTGAAGACTGATATATTTCAAATGAAAATTAGTATGTTTTTCAACATAAAAATGAAATACAATATTGATTACCAAAATTTTCTGAGTAACAAGGTTTTTTTGTCATGCATATATATACATGCATATATAGTATGCATATATAGTATATATACATATATATAAACATACAGTTATAACAAATAAAACTGAGAGAACACATGATATACTAATTTCCCTCAATCATACCATCTTGCAGAACTATAGTACAATGTCACAACCAGGATACAAAAATTTATGTAGTCATGATACAGAACAAAGTTAGACATACAATTTATACAAAAGCGAATTATGCTTCTATATTGCTTTTCTTTTTCTTGAAACTTGCAAACATTTACGTTCTTCACCTGAGATTTTTCCTATTTTCTGAGGTATAGTATAGACTTACTTCTTTCTGCACTGTTTTAGCTTTATCAACAAATGTTTACACACTGCATTTTCATTTTCATTTACTTAATTGTAAGTTCTAAATTTTTGTTTTAGCCGGGCGTGGTGGCACAAGCTTGTAATCCCAGCATTCGTGAGGCTGAGACCGGAGGATGGGGGTTTGCGGCCAGCCTCAGCTACCTAGTGAGGCACTCTGCAACTTAGTGAGACTCGGTTTCAAAATAAAGAATAAAAAATAGGGTTGGGGGTGTAGCTCGGAGGTAGAATGCCCCTGGGTTCAATCCCCAGTACCAAAAAAAAAAAAAAAAAAAAAATTGTTTTAGTCAACTCTCCATTGCTGTGACCAAAACTGGATGGGAACAACTTAGAGGAGAAAAGCTTTGTTTAGCTCACAGTTACAGAGGTTTGGTCTATGGTCTACTGGCTGCAAGGCAGAAACATTATCTTGGGAGGTGTGGTGAAGTAAAGAAGGAACACTGTTTAACTCCTGATAGCCTGTAAGCAGAAAAAGAGGAACAGTAAGTGGCCAGGGACAGATAGAGTCCTTAGTTACCCACATCCTCTAGTCATGCCCCATTCTGACCCTTTCTGAGCTTCAAATCAGGCTTTCACTACATAAACATTTTTTTGGGGGGGGACATTCAAGATTAAAATCATAACAATTTGGTTTGCATTTCTTCTTTGATCTTTGGATTAATTAGAAATTTAGTTTTCAAGTACTCTTGATTTTCCTGTAAACTTGTAAACTTTCTGCTATTCATTTCTAAATTGTTCTTGTTGAGGTTAGAAAAAAAAACATACCCTTTAAAGATGTGTTTCATAATCAAATAACTCATTTTGTACAAATTTTGCAGATATTTCAAAAAATTGTGTATTCTGCTGATTAGGGTTGGGTATCCTATAAATGTTGATTAATTCTTATGGTTACTGGTGATGTTGCATTTTCTCTAACCTTGTTGATTTTCTATGTACTTAGAGTTTGATTTATATGATATATGTTTCCATGTTTTTACTCTTAGAATGCTTATATTATTATATAATAAGAAATTGCTAGCAAACACATCTAGTCATGTTTTTAAATCCATTCTTCCAATATCTGTCATTCAATTAACATGTTCAAAGCATTGACATTTAATAAAAATTTGAAAAGCTAAGGCTTAATTATGGTATATTACTTTTTGTTTCTATATTTGCTTTGTTATTCACACATTTGTTTTATTTTACAGCATTTACACTAGTGAACTGAACATTTTTTTACAAATTTACTTTGATTTTTCTGTATTGATTTTGAATATCTCTGTATAGCTTTGTGGGAGTTTACTGAAGGTATTACATTATATATACATAACTTTTCACAATACACTAATTATTATGGTATTTGTTTTGTGCAAGCATATAAACCTTACTTCCCTTTTTGTCATTGTATCACTCTTGATTTATAAAATAGTCTTCTTAACTATTTCCATTTTGCATTACTACAATGAAATATTGAAGGTGGTTAATTTTATAAAGAAGAGATATATTTCAAGTGCAGCTGTGGAAGTGGAAGTTCAAGTGTATAGTGCTGGTATTGGCTCATTTCTGGTGAGGACACTTTTAGTAGCATCGTACCATGATTAATGGCAAATTTAGAGATATACGTAGGATTAAGATATTATATATTAGGGCAAGAAACAGAGAAGGATAAGATTATATGCTTTGTTTTATTTATCACAACATTCATGAAAACTAACTCTGCATTCAACAAGAACTATCTTATTTTCTATGCAAGGAAGGTCCCCCAATGATCATCAAGTAGATTTTAACTCTTGAAGGTCCTATGATTAGATTGAACATCTTGTATACATGTGTATATATACTCGTGGTAGATATCCAATTGTTTCTATGGTTCAATGGTTGATATCAAACAAAATATAAACTATTTAAATAAAATAAAAATTGAATACCCATTTCTATGTTAATATTTTGAAATTTCTTTAGATGGAACAATGTCTTTGATAGTAATGTTATTGAAAATAAAATTCCATTGATGATATAGTTCATGACATTCCTATGAAATTCTTGTAAAGTGATATTAGAGTAAATTAACCAAATGTACATTAATATTTTTCTGCAAATTAAAGGGATAATCTTAGGAGTTAAAGTGTTATGGAATGGAATGATAAAGCTTGTCAAATGTATTATGGAATGGAATGATAGAGCTTACCAAATTCATACATTTAGATGTATATATAATATTAGGTTCTATAAAATACAGGTCAATTATTAATAATAAAAATTTGGTAAACATTTTTTAATAATCATTAAAATGAACAAGGCTAATTAATAGTTAAAAATTATTTTTAAATATAGATTAAGTTATTTGTCCTGTAGATATTGATTTCATTCATGAAATGCACTGATGACTTCAGAAAAATCCACTTTTCTGTAAATATATGACTTGAATTACATTAGTTAAGGAAAATGCAAACAATTTGGAAAAAATATAGAAGGAACCTAAGCTACATAAAGAAGGCTATCGAAAGATATCTAGAAGCTGCAAAATACACTGTTTAAAATAGACACTGGAACAATATGACTTGTATTTTAATTTTAGTTTTTCACTTGAAGACCTCGAAAAATTATTTTCTCTCTGCCTCAGTTTCTTCTTCTTAAAATACAGATAATAGTACCTATCTAATAGGATCAAGTAGGGAAGTATATCTAAATGATTTAGAAATGAACCTGGCATAGGTCTTTTTCTAAAAAAATAAAGGTAATGTTTGAGGCAGAATTTCTTTTTTAATAAATGGAATTTCTGGGAGAAAGGGTAAAGAGCATTCTGGGCACAGAGTGAGTCAAGAAATGACACAGTGATTTAGGAAATACTATTGTTCCATTGACACTACAGTTCAGAGGGCAAGGATGAGAGAAACAATGAAAACAAAAATAAACTCTTACAATTTTTCTTTGTAATTAAGGTGAAAGAGGTCTAAAAGAACAAAAAATAATAGGCAAGGACCAGAATCATGTACGGCCATGTCGAAATTATTTATTCTTATCCTAAGAGCAAGGTGAAACCATTCCAGCATAAGTCCCTATTTATTCATGGTTTCCTATTGCACAGTTTCTATTACCCACGGTCAACTTCAGTCTGAAAATCTTAAATGGGAATTTTCAAGAAATAAACAATTCATATTTTTAAATTGCATGACATTCTGAGTATTGTGATGAAATCCCATGCCATCCTGTTTCACCCTGCCCCAGATATGAACAATACCTTTGTCCAGTGTCTCTACTGTATATGCCTGTACATCACCTTGTAGCTAAGTTTTTAGACTGACTGCCACAGTCTCCCAGGCTTGTGTTCAATATCTTTTATATAGTATTCTCATGCTGTGCCACAATCTTACTATATTGACCTTCTTTCTTCTTATCACATAGCATTGAATCATCTCATATCACCACAAAAAGAAAAAGGGGTGAGTACTCAAAATATTTTGAGGAGAAAAAGAGAGAAATCACATTCATATACATTTATTATGGTATATTATTCATTTTTACTTCATAATTAGCCATTTTTAATCTTTTAGCTCTGCTAATTAATTAATTATATTTCATTTGTAGATATGCACATAGGAAAAATGTGTAATATATTTGGGGTCTAGTATTATTGCAGTTTCAGACATCCACTGGGTGTCTTGTATTTCCCTCAGATAAAGGTGGTTACTGTATAGACAGAGACATGATGAGAGTTACTCTTTAAAGAGAAATGTTGTCTGCTATATTATTTCTGGATCACTTCTAATTATTAATTAAAGATCATGTAGTGCAGAGGAAAAGGAGCATTTCATCTCCACCCTCTGAAGACTTGCTTGAATAAATTGAAAATACACAGATTAAATAGGAAAATATACACAAGTTTAAGGAGGGGAGAAATTGCAGCATGATTGAAGTTACAAGAGTGTAATTATTTACTATGCCACAATAATTCAAAATATTTTTGTATAGGAGAAGTGTAAAATGTGTTATGCCAGGAAAACAGTAAATTATTTTAGGTGTATTCAATAGGCTTGGAGTATATACAATGTTCTTGGACAAAGCCAAGGCCAGATTTAGCAATTTAGCAAGAATCTCAGCGACTTAGCAAGACCCTCAGCAATTTAGGGGGGGGGTACTGTTTCAAAATACAAAAATAAAAAGGAGTGGGGGTACATCTCACAGGTAGAATATCCCTGGGTTTAATCCTTAGTATGCCCCCTCCCAGTCAGAGAAAGAGAGAGAGAGATTTTTCAGAGTAAATCTTTTAAAATAAATACCATATTCTGTCATTTCTCTGATGAAGACCTACCAAGTACTTCTATTTCACTCAAAAAAAAATCTGAATTCTAAGACCTCCTATACATCATAAAATTTACATAAATGCACATACATATCAGCTGTGTTTTAAAGCTGCCACACACATAATCTGTATGAACTGTATACTGAACAATATGTGGAAAAATTGCAAAAATAATCTTTATAATCATACAGACCAATTCTGTCTACTTCATAACCTCTTCCCCATTGTTTCTCCAAATTCTGGTCCCATATTTCCCCTTGAATTAACAAAATTCATATAAACATCCTTCTCTGGTGTTTCATCTTGTTCTATTAGAAATGTTCTACCCTACTGCAACTACACAGCATGCTGTTTGCTTCCATCATGCCTGAAGGCTCTGATTTTCATACTGCCAGTTCAGCTGTTAATCAGCTGAGGATTTTCCACCAGCGAAACAATTGGGACTTTGGAGACTAAATGCAAAAGATCTCAATTATTTTTTTTTTCTCCCTCTTAATCATTTTGGTTATACTGGGCAGACATTGTTTAGCCAGACCTAGCCATTCATTCAGTTTTCATTCTGTGTGAAGTCTTAATGACTCTCCTATAATAACTTGGAATTTATGAATGTTACCTTATATGGCAAAATATATTCTTATGGTATTCTCTAATCTTGAGTTTCAGAAAGTTCAGGTGACTTGCACATTAAAGTTATGAAAAGAATGCTGTGTAAGAAATGAGCTTGCACATTTAGTTGAGAAGGTTTCCAGGCAAAGTATTGAAAGTGCATCCTGGATGCTTTTTGATGATTATAGTAAGATGTGAAAGGAAAAATATGAAGGAAGAATTTAGGTAAAAATGAACCAGAATAAAATGACCAGAGAAAATCCAACCCAAATTTCAAAATATGCTAAAATTAGGTAATTTACTATCTGAATAGCATGTTTTAAACAGAAATTTGAAAACATCACCAAACAACTTCTAGATAGTCTTGCTCATATTAAATTTCATTTTATTTATTCACCTAAAATCTTTGACACTTTTAGGTAATTTATGTATTAATTGTGTTCCATTTCTCATTTACTGAGGAAGAAACCAGGAATAGAGATGAGGCTATTCAAGAAAGATCTGTTGTGGACACTTCCGTCTAAGATAAATAAGTCCATTGGCTTACAGGAGAGATCTACAAGTTCTTTGAGCAAGCTATATTGGCAAAAACTTTATTGGCTTGTAATAAAAAGAAGAGAGGAATAAATGAACAGAAGACTCTCAAATTTTCATAATTCTACAGGCAGGAAAGAGGTTGATGAAATTTCTCAACAGCACTTTCAAATAAATGGGTGATGTTTCAAGGGCAGAGTGTCAGGACTATAGGGTGGAAGCTTGGATTCAAAGAATGAAGCTGAGGACCCAGAAGACAGAGCCAAGATTTAAAAATCCATATTACAAAGCTTTGCAACCTAATCAGGTAAGATTTCAAAATTAGTTAGAGTTTATGACTTCTCTTTTCCTTTAGTTTTCTCTCTTTTGTAATGAGAATGTCTATATTTATTTTCCCATGTCTGTTCCTTCATTGTATTTTGGGAGTGAATGACTCATTTTCTAGCTCTGCAAGTCTATAGATGGAGAAGATTTTTTTTATTCTAGAATGAATAATATTAGGATTTTTCTGCCATATCTGATTCATATGATCTACATAATGAGACTTAGGACTTTTAAACTCATAATGTTTACATGAGATTTTTTTTAGTTCATTGATGCTAATGAGGCAGATCAGAGGACTGAGAAACAGGAAGGTTAAAAGAAACCATCTATATAAAGAACAGGAGAGAGAGAGAGAGAGAGAGAGAGGATAAGATAATAATAATAAGCAGGCAAGTCTATGGAAAATAAAAGCAAAACTGTAGCTCCTTCTGTGGGTCCCATTCTTAGGACAACCAGTGTAAATGAATTTCAAGTGTGATCAAAGGAGAAAGGATGTGAAACAGAGAAGTGGTGCCATGAGGTTAGACACCATCAGTCCACAAGATAACATTTCTTATCAATAGCAAAAAAGCAGATGGAGAACCACAGTAAGGGCTAAAAGCTTACCTCCCAAGAACTGCAATGGTTAGTCCCTTCAAGAGCCTCTCCCTTGTACAGGAGCTATTCTGTCCTTCTATTTTTTATCATTTCTTGGTTTACAAATAAATTTTCATATTCCTATACCCTTAATTAGTCTCTGGACTTTATTCATTAAAATTCACAGGACCAGTAGCCCAAAAGAATTGCCACAGTTCCTTAATAGCTGGATTTTGAGCAAGGCTCGGTATGCTGGAGTCCTGCAAGGCAGATGGTTGCAAAAGAAGGAATGTGTGGCATATCCCACTTTGCATTATTATATTCTGGAAATTTTGGGTGCTTTGGGTTTTGCTTTTACATTAATTATAAGGGAAAATTTCTTAGACACACATGGTGGACACGGATAGTGATCTATTAATATTCGCTGAAAAAGCAGTGACTTGTGACAACCTAATTCATTAACCTCTTACAAACATTAGTCAAGAAACAGGCTTTGTAATTTTATCTAAATAGTTACTACAAATAGTCTTTTGTCCACTCCCACCTTGTCTTCCTGGAATTTTACAGGATACATTAATCCTCTAGCTACCTGAGATGAGATAAGAACACAAAAAGGAGCTAAACAAATAGTAAAGATTTTAACTAATGGAAAAGAATTTTTATATATGTGTTGTATTTTTTAAGAATTTTTATGTACTAAAAGAATGAGGATGACCTTTGAAGGAATGGATCTGTGGAAATTCCTGTTCTATAGGCCTCATTGCAAAAAAAAAGTATAAAACAAATACTAACAAATAAAGCTGATACACTTCTTCACTGCATTCAGTGTGAGCTTATTCAATCCACACCTGTCGAAGGACTCCTGACCCCACTGCCTCAAGGGCTGGACCCTGGCAAGAATGCTATATCATTTTGTTACCCTAGGTGGGAAAATGAAGGAATGGGCCCAGTAAAGGAAGAATTTGGTTATACTATTATTGGTTACGATGTTTAGAGATCATTTTGCATGTGGGATGGGTGTGAATACTTGGCACCATAGAGAAGAAAGTAGTAGGATAAAAAAGTCCACCAAATATAACCATATCTTAATCCCTGAAAGCTATGAAGATCATCTTTGTGCTGTGACTTTGTGAAATGAAGTTTATTATCTTGAGATGGGACACTATCTGGATTGTTTGATTGTATCCTAAATACAAAAATAATATTCGTGTAAGAAGAAGGCAGATGGTAGATTTTTTTTTCACAAAAAGCAATGTAATAAATGAAACAAGATATCTGATAAGTCTTTGAAGGTGAAGATGCAATTACCAGTCAAATAATGCAGCTCTAGAAACTAGAAAAGCCAAGGATATAATTTTCTCTCAAGGAATATGGTAGTGTCATAGCCTTGATGTAGGCCTAATGAAAGAGATTTCATAGGTTTTTCATATGAAAAAAATAAATTTATGTTTGTTGTTTTAAGTCCTTAAGTTCTTGGTAATTTGTTACAGCCATAGTATACAACTAACACAATGAGTAAACAAAGCTCTTGCACTATGATAAGTCTGCTTGTTCCCTTTGTTACTATTACCTTGCTACTATGGAAACTCTAGGTTGCTTCATTGTTTTCCAAGTTCTTATTTCTTCCACTGTCTGTGACACCAATTCCTTATTTTAAATTCCTCTTTATTATTATTGGATTTTCTTCTGGTTTACATCCTAGGTGATATGCTTCTTCTTGGACTTTATTATTTTTTATAATATTGTTTTCTATACCACCAAGTAAGATGAACTAGCTAAATAAATATTAAATTGACAAGATGATTATTGAAGTGAAAGTACATAGAAAGATTCTAGAGCGATCACATCATTTGAGGTCACCAATAGGGGTCTGGTATTAGAAGTAAGTAGAAACAGTGGGGATTGTCTGGCACCACCAGTCATAGGTAAGTTATAGGTGAGAAATAAGGTCCAGCCATGATAGTGGATAAAAGGTGAATATCTGATACCAGCTACTGCTAGTACACAGGATCAGTTTAATGGGCACCTATGGGAAGAGGAGGAGTTAGGATAGAAACAGTATACACAATAAATAGATTTCTTTTAAGGCTGTTGGAATTCTCTGGGGTAGTTGCGAGTGTTAGACATTCTGCCTTATAAAATAAAGGGAATTTAGCAAGCACTGTGCAGAGTACTGTCCAGGAAAAGATGAATTGAAAGAAGCTTCAAGATGATGGACAGGACATTTAAAAAGATATGTATTTCTTGTATTTTGAAATTTAGAAGCTAAAACCTAATGAGTGATTATTTTACTACAAAATGAACTATGAGTCTATCATACAATCATCTCAATTATTTCATCCTATCTTAAGAAATAGATATTATTGCTCTCATATAACAGTGTGCACAGTGGGGTAGGAGAGTAAGTTAACACATCTAAAATGTTAAGTGCATTGAACTAATCAGTGTATTCACATGTTTTATGCTTTCTTTTTTACTTAGAGACATCCTAGACAATCACTAGGATGTTGTGCCTCCCCACTTATTACAAAAGCTCTTTTCTGTACTGCAGTAAGAGTTAATGCCATCTTAAGGACATTAGAAGTGATTTAATAAATGACTACTGCTTATGAATGTTCCTCTGATAAGGAGATCACATAAATACGCAAAAGTTATTAACAGGAAAATATTGATGTAAGCATTATAATACCATCAGAGCCATTCAAAAGGAACAAATATAATTATGAGACTTCTTTGGTGTTTATCCAGAGGTGTAGTGATTCCTTATGTTTATTTATTATGTTTATCTTTATTTTACCATTATATGATTTAAAATGCAACAATAGTGCTGCTGTAATGGCTCTCTCCAGCCATGCTTTTAGAAACTTTCCCTGCACAACCCATCTATTTTACTTGCCAAGGTTTAAGCAGTTTATGTAATGCATAGCGGCATCTGGCCTGCAAAATGATTAACACTTCCTTCCTGGATGACCAAGTCGGGTACAGTAATTAGAAATGTAACAAGGTCAAAAGAAAATCCATTTATCATTTGCTTATTTGCACTTTGCAAAATGCTTCAAAGTGTATATATACTTTGCAATGCATATATAAATCCAGGTACACTAAACTGTTTATTCTTATAAGTTATATCTGCAAATGAACATGTATTTAATAAAATAATGAACATCCTTAAATCTAAGAAATAAAATCTTATAGTTAGAGAAAAACTATTGCCAAATGTTTTCCTGGTTGACTAGCTGAATTTTAAACCAGAACTTTTATAATTTCAGATGCATGTGAAAAATATTCTACCTCACAGAATATATGACTATTTATAAGAAGCACATGGAGTAAGTAATTATAAAACAACACTTTCATCTTTCAGCATTTTTCATAAAACAAAATTCTCATGTATTTATTTTGTAGCCGGAATAATTGAAATGAAAGAGAGCTAGCATGAATGCTAAAATAAAGATTATTTTAGAAAATTTATTGGTCCCATTAAGAACATAAAAGATAAAAAATAAGGATAAGGATAAAGATATGGATAAGGTTTAATATGGTTTAAATTTTAAATAAGCAAAACTAATGATACACATGTTAAGCTTTAGTTTAGGTGGTAAAAGAATATGATGTTCAAACAACGTTAATTTTAGACACCATAGCAAATGTATTCCATGTAGTTGGCTTTATTTTTATAACATTTAATTTTTTTCTAAACATGGGGAGTATGTGAAAATATATTCTCAATAATTTAGTCAAACACAAAAATATGCAGTAAAACAATTTACACATTTAAAACAAAAAATTATATATTTTGTGTTGTGGCTAATTTTATGTATCAATTTTGCTACACTATAGTATTATTTAACTAAACACACATCTAGTTATTACTGTAAAGATATGTTTTAGATATGTTTAATATCTACAATCAGTTGGCTTTACATAGAAGAGATTATCTTGAAAATGTGGCCAGGTTTCATCTGATCAACTGAGGGTTTCATAAGCAACAACTGAGGTTTTCCTAAATTGAAAACATTCTTATTCTACACTAGAACATTAACCACTCTCTGAGCTGGCAGCTGCTGACCTGACCTACAGTTTTAGAACTTGCAAGCTCCCACAATTGTGTGAGTCCATTTCTTAAAATATATTGCTTTGAATCGGGCGTGGTGGTGCACACTTGTGATCCCAGCATTTGGGAGGCTGAGACCAGAGGATCTGGGTTTGCCACTAGCTTCAGCTACCTAGTGAGGCACTCCGCAACTTAGTGAGGGCCTGTTTCAAAATAAGGAATAAAAAATAGGGTTGAAGGTATAGCTCGGAGATACAATGCCCCTGAGTACCGCCAAAAAAAAAAAAAAAAAAAAAATATATATATATATATATATATATATATATATATATATATATTGCTTTGTATCTATCTGTATTTTACATAAAAACATGAATATATATTATCTACATTATCTACTTCTGACTGGTTCTGTTTATCTGTAGCACCTTTACTAATACAGGTACTGATATCATAAAGTGAGCTGCTACGATAAAAAAGTTTCTGAAAATGTGCAAATAGCTTTGGAATTGAGTAATAGTTAAATGCTAGGAAATTTTTGAGATGTGTAAGTAAAAAAAAAAATCCTATGTTATCTTGAAGAGACTATTCATAGAAATAAGGATGTTAAAGGCTATCCTAAGGCTTTAGAAAAATGTGAGAAGAGTTGCAGAGAAAGTTACAACCATCAAGAACATGTATATGATCATAGACAGAATGTTGGTAGAAATATACACATTAAAATTGTTCCTAGTGAAGTCTCACTTAGAAATGAGGATAATTTTAATTAATACTAGAAGAAAGTGGTCCTTTCTTACTACTAATAGAAAAATTGGCAAAACTGAGTTCTAGTATTGTATAGAAAGTAGAATTTTAAAAAGCGATGAGTTGGTATGTTTAGTTGAGATTTCAAGCAAAATATGGTTACTGTTGCTTTGTTTCTCCCTGTTTCTAATAGTATAATGAAAGAAGAGGTACATTACAGAAGTAACTTTTAAGGAAAAAAGTAACTAAAATTTCATTTTTTTTTCAAAATTCCCAGGGTGTGTTGCATGCAATACTATAGTGTGATCAAAAAGGAGCAGTTAGGGTTGGTTTGACTACTCTCTGCTGGAGAGATGAGTCTAAATAGTCATCTTAATAGATTTGAATACTAGAGTCAAGGTCATTCAGGAAAGATCTTTGAATAATCTGTGTGCCTAAACACAAAAACACCCTCCATACAAATGATCTATAAGTGTTTTGCAAAGATTATACCAACAAAAAGCTCCCAGTTTAGATTGGGTGTGGTGGTGCATTCCTATAATACCAATAATGGGGGTTCTTGAAATAGCAAGATCATAGGTTCATGGCCACCCTCAACAACTTAGTGAGATTATGTTTCAAAATAAAAAAAATAAAATAAAAAGATGGGAGTATAACTCAGAGGTAGAATATCTCTGGGTTCAATCACAAGTACAAAAAAAAAAAAAAAAAAAAAAAAAAGAGGCTGCCAGTTTGTATTCATAGGAATAGAGATCAAATGAGTTGAAGGATGAAAGAAGGATTTCAGAATTCTGTGGTTCTAAAGGCAGAAAATAGAGTGACATATTTACTTGGCTGAAAACATATGTTAAGATTTGGGGGCATAAGACCCGAAAAGCAAAAGCAACTCAAAGGAAGATAAATACATGGAATTGCATTAAGCTGAAGAGCTTCTGTGCAGCAAAGGAAACTAACAAGACCCTCAACAGAAAGCACACAGAGTGGGAGAAAATTTTTGCCAGCTATTCCCCTGATATAGGACTAATATCTAGGATATACAGAGAACTCAAGAAACTCACAGCTAAGAAAACAAATAACCCAATCCAAAAATGGGCAAAGCATCTAAATAGAAACCTCACAAAAGAAGAAATAAATGTACGAGGAAATGTTCAATATCATTAGCAATCAGAGAGATGCAAATCAAAACTACCTTGAGATTTCATCTAACTCCAATCAGAATGGCTATCATAAAAAGCATGAACAACAATAAATGTTGCAAGACCGTGGAGAAGTGGGAACCCTAATACATTGTTGGTGGGATTGAAAATTAGTGCAACCACTTTGGAAAACAGTATGGAGAATCCTCAGACGAATGGGAATGAACCTACCATATGATCCAGCAATACCACTTCTGGGAATCTGCCGAAAAGAATGGAAACCAAACTATCAGACTGACACATGTGTATCTATGCTTATAGCTGCACAATTCACAATAGCCAAACTATGGAAACAGCCAAGATGTCTATCGACAGATGAATGGATTACAAAACTATGGGATATGTATACAATGGAATTTTACTCAGTCATAAAGAAGAACAAAATCATGTTATTTGCAGAGAAATGGATGCAACTGGAAAACATTATGTTAAGTGAAATTACTCAGTCACAGAGAGTAAAAAAGCATATGTTCTCCCTAATATGCAGATGTTAGGGAGAAGATGGGGTATAAGAGGGACTCCAGATGAAAAAGGAGAAACCCTAGATAATCAAAGAAGTTGACTTAATTGAAGGTGATGGATGGGGTGGGGGGCACCCTAATGCACATGATGTACTTTCACAAATATATCAAAGTCAATCACTAAACTGAACTTGAGAAGGAGTGAGGGCGAGGGCGTGGGGTGGGAATTGGTGAAGGGGTTAAATGAGAAATGTGTGCATATATGCCTTTATCAGCTTGTACCTAACAAAGATGTATTACAATGCACCAATTAATTTAAAAAGTGACAAAAAAAGACTTTGGGGTATACTGGGATGAGATTAATGCATTTTGTACATGGGACCAGCATCAATTTTGGAAATTGGTACAAAGAAGACCATAATAAGTTAAGTAATGCTCCTCTAATTTTAATAGAGTTCTCCAAAGTTCATGTACATTTGAAAATTCAGAAAATGATATTATTTATAAATATAATATTTGCAGCTATAATTAGTAAAGATGAAGTCCTGGATTAGTATAGGCCAGTATATTAAGTCAACTTCTTTGATTCCTACTAGGTCATGACCTTATTTGTAAAAGCACACACACAAACACAGTACAGAAGGGCTTTGTGAGAATGGAGGTAGAGATTAGTGTGATCTATAAGGCAAAGAATAGCAAAGTTTGCTGGGAATCAAAATCAGCTAGAAGAGAAACATGAAATAGATTCTCTCTCAGTGCCTCCTGGAGGAACCAACACAACTGACACCTTGATTTGTGCTTCTGACATCATAAATTATGAGAGAATTTCGTTGTTGTAGTTGTTGTTTAAAGATACTCAGTTCATGATATTTTATTAAAACAGCATCAAAAATATCACATAATGAAATGGTGCATTATTTAAGGCCATGATCAATAAATGTATCATCTGAATTTTCTTAGGTTAAAAGAAAAGTAAAAATAAACTTCTTGTATTTGGTAAATCAACTGTCTTAAAAATATTAGAAGGTATGAAAAACAAAATTTAAGATTGCATGTTTTAACATTAAACAAATTCTCCTAAGTTTTCAAATATTTCTGAATAATCAAATCATGGTAAATATTCATGTCTATTTATTGCATTTTGTAAATAACATGATTATTTGAGTAGAAATAACTCACTGTAGGGCTTTAAATATTATTTTTAGATATCATACTTTATATATAAATCATCTTTAAAAATTAACTTTTTGCTTAAATCTATAAAATCTAAATATGTTCATACAATTAAAGCTTACAATCTGTGATTAAGGACGGATATTAGAATATGATAGTTTTCTTTAAATGAATGATCATAAATAATTTTAAATGTATTATTTAAAAAGCAAAAATTGAGTTTGGCAATAAACTAATTTTAATTAGAAAAACTGTAATATTAATAATAGGAATAATTACTGATATCAGAATGCAATGTATTCAATAGAAAATAAGATTTCACTAATATTTTAGTACCTAAAGAAGCACTGAGGTCATATTTTCTATTAAAATGAACAAAACATTAAAATATGATCAATAACATTTTGCATTTCTCTCTTGGTAAGAAAAAGAGACACATTTTATTATCAAATATTCTTTTTATCTTTTCCAATTATCCTGAAGCATTAAGAAAACACATTTCCAACATTTAATTAAAGTTACACATGATCAGCTTTAACTGGTAAGCACAAATAAACCTTTATAACTTTCATGCTATTTAGTGCATCTACAAATACACAAATTCACTAGAATATCTTGCTACTGATAATAAGCTGTTGAAATAAATCAATTCAATATATTAGGTGATCTGTACTAGTATTTCCTAAATATATAGAGGCACTGAATTGAACTTGCCATAATTATACACAGTATTGCACCATTTTTAATTGTTGATGTATCACTTTATAAAATAGAAGCAGCATATTTGATCTTTTATTTTTTATTTTTTTGCGATACTGGGGATTGAACTCAGGGGCATTCTACCTCCGAGCTACATCTCCAGCTCTATTTTTTATTCTTTATTTTGAAACAGGGTCTCACTAAGTTTCAGAGTGTCTCACTAGTAGCTGAGGCTGGCCGTGAACCTGGATCCTCCGGTCTCTGCCTCCCAAATGCTGGGATTACATGTGTGCGCCAGCATACCTGGCTAGTATATTTGATCTTAACCTTTAATTTTATATTGTAAAATTCTTTTAAATAAATGTATAGTTTACTAATGTTCAGTGTGAAAATACCAACTTATTAATAACTTACTATATTCCAGACACTAAGTTATATCCAGATAATTTAAATCAAATAATCTTAGTTCTTTAAGAAATAAGTATTAAGGAGCCAGGCGTGGTGGCACACGCTTGTAATCCCAGCATTCGGGAGACTGAGACTGGAGGATCTGGGTTCGCGGCCAGCCTCAGCTACCTAGTGAGGCACTCCACAACTTAGTGAGACCCTGTTTCAAAATAAAGAATAAAAAATAGGGCTGGGGGTATAGCTCGGAGGTAGAATGCCCCTGAGGTCAATCCCCACTACCACACACACACACAAAAGAAGTATTAAGGATAGTCATAGCTATGGTCTAAATGAGATGCATAAAAGTATGATAAGATTTTGGAAATCAAAAAGAGTTAGAAATATGCTAATGAATTAGAAAGAAATTATTGTATAGGTAGATAAACAAATTGACAGGTTTGTGTTTGAAAGCATGGATCCCAGGTAGTGACAACTCTCAAAAGATAAACAAGAAATGATGATGATGTGGACCACTGGAGGTGATGAAAATATGCTTGATTCTGAATATATTCTGATGTTTGAACTAGCAAAAAATGCTGATGGGATGCTTACAGGTTTAAGTGAACATGAATATATTATTTTATTATTTAAAAATATATTGCCTTTTACCAAATGGTCCAGGATGTATGTTTGCAGGGAACTGTAAAATGCATTTTGACCAAATTATGCTTTGAACCTTAGTCGTCCAATCTGAGACAGAGAATAGGCAGAAGATTTATGAGCCCGAGTTGGAGGGAAATTTAAATTGGGCACTCATCAGCCTTTAAAAATGTTTAAAGCCATAGGATCATCAAAGTCAGGATTCAAGATGAGGATTCCTCAACATTGGCAACATTAGTTAATTTGGCAGGCTATATAATTCTCTCTTTTGGAATTGAGTCTGGTGCTTTTTAGGATGTTTATCACCATGTCTGACATCTGCTCACAATATGCCTGCAGCAACTCTTAGTTGTAGTGACCCAAAATGTCACCAGACATCGACACATGTCCAATGGAGCTCAGTCAATTCCAACTGAGCACCACTGCAATAGGTAGAAGAGAAGTTCCAGGAACTACTTTTAGGATATCAAATGTCCAGGAGTTAGTGAAAACTGAAGAAACCAGCAATGTCTCTGTAGAGAGACCAGAGATGGAAACAAAAAATTGAGCTAGAACATTGCATTAAAAGCCAAGGGAATAACTTTTCACACAAAGAAAGACAAAATAAATGGTGTCAAAAGCCATGGTTTCACCTGGTGCAGTGATGCATTCCTGTAATCTTGGTACTTGGGAGACTGAGACAGAAGTATCACAGGTTCAAAGTCAGCCTCAGCAACATAGCAAGACCCTCAGCAACTTAGCAAGACCCTAATTCAAAATAAAAAATAAAAAGGTCTGAGGATGTAGCTAGGAGGTAGAATCTCCTGAGTTTAATTTTCAGTCCAAAAATCAAACAATATCAACAACAACAAGAAAAGCCATGTTTTCATGTCTAAGACATAACCATTGTTTCAGTAACATTAAGGTGACCAGTAAGCTTATCAAAAATACATTTGGTGGAATGTGAAGAATTTGAATATTCACATTATGTCAAGTTACATCCACAGAATACAATGAGATTATAGAAGTACTTGAAAGTGCAATAGAGAGACCGGCCTTTTACCACTTGAATCATCAATTAATTTTATAATGTCTTAAAGTGAGTATTATATTTCTCATGTGAGGATGGATTATAAAGTACAAAATGTCATGTATAAAACATCATGAGCCAGGCATGGTGGTGCACACTTGTAATCCCAGCATTCGGGAGGCTGAGATCAGAGGATCCGGGTTCTCGGCCAGCCTCAGCTACCCAGTGAGGCCCTCCGCAACTTAGTGAGACTCTGTTTCAAAAAAAGAATAAAATATAGGGCTGGGGGTATAGCTTGGAGATAGAATGCCCCTGGGTTCCATCCCCAGTACCATAAAAAATGTAATATTACAGATATAGAGTTGAACCCCAAAAATAGAACCTTAACATATAATTTCTAGTATATAAAATAATAAAACTAAAGGAATAAGTTAAATGATACTACAACAAAATAATGAGAGAAATTTAGAAAACTGAGCATTTTGTAATTTCTAACATTAGGAATATTTTTCTGATGTTATATGAATGATAGAGGGATATATATTTGAGGATAAATAAGCTAAAGAAACACATAAATTTGTTATTTATAGAACTTGATGAATAACATTTTACCACACATTTTGATAATATGTTCCTGCCAAGATGAAACAGATTATTCATTTCATAGTGAAATAGCCAAAAACAATTGATAATCCAAGTTTTTATACTTTATTATGTATAACACAAAAATGCAATTTTTTGAACATCCAGATAGCATGATATTCCTTATCAGTTACCATGCCATATAGAGATAATTCTAGTTCATTCTCAAAACTATGCCCTTATTGTACCAAGAGGGGACTGAGTATTTATAGAGACCATTAATGAACAGGGAGTAAAAGTATTATTAGTAAAAGGTTTAGAAGGAAAAAAGCAGAGTTAAAGATAATAAGATCCACATAGTTAAAACAAATGTGCCAGTTAAGATAGCCAGTAAATTACAAGAACAGGGCTTGAATGTCAGCCTTCTGACCACAAGTCTGTCTTTTACCACACTACCATAGCTATGCTTCAGAGAGAAAAGCTTCTAATGTTAGTACCAGTTTCTAGGTTCAGAGCACCAAGTCCCTTTAAATTTAGGTAAAACATCATTCTTTTTAGAGATACAGCTTTCAGTAGGATATTGATTAACTTATAGTTACTTTGAAGGTACCCACAGGTATTCATGTCAGCAGTGTACTATTTACCAGTCACTAATCGAGACTTGTTTTTAATATGGAAATTCTTAATTTGAAAATAAGGATGATTTCGTATTATATTCCAAAGAATGTAATTGTCTTTAAATTGCCCTCTTTTCTCAGAAGATCTGATCTCTGAAGCCTGAAATGAAACCTTAACATTTTCAATTAAATTCAAGCCTTCAAGGTTTTGTTGAAACTAAGAAAATGATTTGTGAAGTTCTTTTTTCAAACTCTCTCTGAAATAAGCTTAAAGCCAGTAAAGTTCTAATTCTTAATATTTCTACCGGTTATAAAAGAGTTTCTTAATATTGTACTTTTGTCATGATGTTGATGTGATTTAAAATTAAGATACATTTTTCAAATTAATCATTATGCTTGTATTTTTGTTTGATTTTTTTAAAAAATTGTCTTTATGTTGTAACTATTTTTTAGAAGAAAGAAGTAATGGAAATGCATATAAACAATGTCATTTTTTCATCTGTTATTTGACATCTAAGAGTTATTTCCTACAGCTATAATACTCACTATTTTTAATGTTATCCAAACTTTCTAGAACTTTGAATTTTATTTTCAAATATCTCACAGAAGTTTCCTAATTTATATCTTTGATTCATTGTTTTCCAAATTAGTTTCTGCCCTTTCAGGATTAGCATTAAATTGCATTTCAGTATGTTCAAAATTTGAGAATACCATATGATCATATTCATAACTTCTATCTTCTATACTGTGATAGAAAATCATCCAATAATATTGATCATGACATCTATACCACATTGAGGTAGGAGCCCCAGATGGCACCACCCTATGTGGAGGCAAATGTAGAAAATCTAGCTCAAGAAGAGGAAATGAAACCTGACCAAGGTTTCATTTTGGTACCACTGTCTGTTATAGATCCAATAAAAATTTGTCCTGTTGCCACACTATTGAGGATATACAATTTATGTGGTAACACCATTGAGGGTCAAACCTGGAGCTTTGTACTCTGAACTTCATTGTTGAAAAAACTCATTGCATCCTGATTCATCCTCTAGATCATGTTTCTCTTGGACCTCTCTTACAATGATGCCCCTAGTTTATATTCTATATATATGTGCATCCCTCTATTTCCCAAATTGACCCTTTATATTACTTATCAGATCTCCTATAATCTCCATATAAATTTTGAAGGACTCTAGAATCCTTTTGAAAAAAAAAGTTAATCGTCTGGAAGGTTTTGATTATTCACTATTTTTTTTAAGGTTATGCTAGCGAATTCTTGAATTATCCCTGATCATAAGGACTTTCAAACATTTCAGAAGATTAAGATTGTATTGTAACTGCATATAAGTACACGTTTATGAACTAAAGGTAAAAAATATCAAGAGTTCAAAGAAAGTCTATTTTACCAACATACTTAGAAGATTTCCTAGGATTTGTACCTGGCCTTCTTAGTGAAGTGCTGGATTTTTATGAGCAATTTTAAAACTTGAATCTACATAACATTTGGTTAAAGATGAAATTGGAAGTATCATGAGACCCAAGGGATTCATGTTGCAGTGAAGTCTAAAATGATTTATTCTCTTGAATACTTCCATAAATTCAACTTAAGCAAAGATAAAATATCAGCTTTATTTTTGGTACAAGTTAAGAAATAATGCACAGAAATTAGTTTTAAATAGAAATAGTTCATTATGTGTACAAAATATGAAATAGTTTTGATAATAAGAAGTATGAATTTCCAAATTCACATAAACAAATAGACTGAAGTATGCATACTTCATTTTTCTATAATTCCAAAATTTCTTATATTCATCTCTATTATATACTTCATGAAGAATAAGAATTAATATTATAGAAATTGATTACACAATTTTGAAACTCTAGTGGCTATTTAACTATACCTAAAGAAAAACATTATCTGTTATAAAATTTAAAAGATAGCTGTGTAAAAAATCTCAGCATATTCTAATGTAATTTGTATTACTAATCATTATTTTATATTTTACTATCATTATATAGTATTGGTTTGTACAGTACTGGCAGAATTCATCTCAGCAAGTTATAGACAAAGTATATTTATTCCTCTAACTTAAATTATTGAAGAGAGGTGACCTTGTTTTCTTTCTAGTAGCTTATGCAAAATAAATCTGATAATGGATGAGGGCTGTTTTTAACTAAGGCATTTAATATTCAAACATTTCCAGTGACTTGAATAAATCACCCATTTCACATCTTAATCTAGTACAAATGAATGACCATCCTCCTTGCTGTGCTTAATATAGATCTATAAGAGGGCTTATAATTTAACATGTTAAGTAAATATTCTGCTCATATTGATTTAGAGAAAGGTTCTACCAAATATGCATGCATATTCCATATATCATGTTGTTGAATTGTTGAGGTCTTTTCTGCACTCAGAAATCAGCTTAAGTTAATAAATGGTTAGATTCAGTTTTAGTAAGTCAAAACATTATCAAAGTAAGAAAACCTAGGAATGTCTACTTTCAAACTTTAAAATTTACATTGTCTCAATTAACACTATATATAATTTGTCATACTATATATGTCATTATTTATGAATAATAAATAGTATTTCCCAAAACACAAAGATAACCCACAAGTTACACATAACCTTGTATAACAGTTGAAAAAAAGATATAAGTTCTCAGTAGAAGTGTTTAATGTATCAGAATTACACACTGAAAATAGAAACTTAACATTGAGCATTTATACTACCTATAAGCACTCTGACAGATTTGGAATGAAGAAAAAGCAGGAGCAAAGAGAATACAAATAGAAAACAATGATAAAGAAAGTAATGAACAAAGCTAAAAGGAGGGCTCTATAATGGATTTTGTTGTATGCGTCTATGTTTAAAATTTCATAAAAGTTCATAGGGGAATTCTTTAGCACTTGAGTCTAACAGACATTGATCCATATATTCCTTATATATCCTAATTTCTTACTTTTGCCAATTCTTATTTGCATCCTATTTTACTAGGAGAGATTCTATTTCTTTTGTTCCAATTTAACTATGAATAACTCAATAACCCTCAAAACAGCAAAAGTATGTCGAGCATAGTGGCAAAAGCATTTAATCCCAGTACTTGGGAGACAAACACAGGAGGATCCAGGTTCAAAGATAGTCTCAGCAAAATAAAACAAATAAATAAATAAAAAGGGTTGAAGGTAGAATGTCTCTGGGTTCAATATCCAATATCAAATAATCACAAAATCACTATTAATTGAGTGGACACCTTCAACACATCTGTCTATGAGTAACCAAGAACAGTATCCCCAATATATTTCTTCAATAAATGCATATATATATATATATATATATATATATAATTTTAAAAACCTATCAATGCATAGTAACTATACAGAATAGTGGATTTTATTGTGGAATATCCATACATGCATATAATATAATTTGATCAATATTACTCTTCACAACCTGCTCTTACCTTCTTCTCCTCCCTTTCCCTGATTTCTTTCTTCTAATTGTCTCCCTTCTACTTACATGAAAACATTATTTGTCTTTGTTTTCCCTGTAGCTTTGACATATTAGAGAAAACGTGACAATTGTCTTTGCAAATGTTGTACTTTTAACTTTTTATGGTTGAATAAACACCATGTCTATATTAACTTATATTTCTACTCACCTCCCAATGCACCAACATCTTCACAAGCATATATTGCTATTTTTCTTCTTGATAATAATCATTCTTATTGTAGCAAGATAGAAAATCAACGAATGAAATGTCAAGCTAAAAAGATGATGAACAGCAAAGGAAACAATGGCATGAAGAAAGCCCATAGAATGAGAGAAAATCTTTGTCAGATATTCTTCCAATAGAAGATTAATATCAGAAAATATATAAAGAAATAAAAAACTCAATGCCAAAAAATCCAGATGATGTATTCAACAGATGGGCAAAAGAACTAAACAGACACTTCTAATAAGAGAAAGTGTTACTTAAAGATATATTTAAACTCTTAATTGCTAAAGTTCAGTAAATATCTTTTAGAAAAGTTAAAAAAAATTAGAAATAGGAATAAGTGGAAAATATTAGTAATAATTAGGAATCATTGGTTAAAAGGTCTATTCATGAAATACAATCATTCAAGTTTTTTTCATTAGGTTAACCAATTATATTAACATACATGATTTTAATCCAAAATATAGGAATAATCAAAATTCATGGCAGGGAATGAATGAGGGCAGAAATTTCAATACTGTTTATGTTGGGAGCTGGAGGGAGAAACTTTAGTTATAATGCTATTGTACATTTGTATTCTTTGGTCTATATTTGTAAAAGAATATAAAGTTGAATCATGATTCTAGTTGATAATTCCATCAAACTCAAGGATAAATGTGCTTGAACACTTACTGAGTACCCCAAATTATTATCCGGCACTTAATTTATTTTTTCTCACTTAATACTAAAAGCCACACATAGTAGTTTAAAAGGTATTATTTCTATTTTAGAAAGGATAAAACTTAGGTTTAGTAAGGTTCGGTAACCTCCTGAATGTCACACTGTAGAGTTTTTTTGTACTTGAGATTCAACTAGGCTTGATTAATTGAATAGTCAATGCTTTTTTATTAGACCTAGATATTTCCATTTTTCTTCTTTCTATTTTTTCTTATAAAGATAATAAATTTTTTTCAAAAGCCACCTACAGCTAACTGAGTACACTAATTATAAGGGGGAAAGGTGGAATTGTACAATGTGATATATCATTGATCCACTACCCCAGGCACAATAGAAGCCATAAATAAGGTCACTATATTAATATTATTGCTCTCTCCTGACTGAACAGTATCCAGATCGTGAGCTTTAAATAATTCATAGCAAAAGAGAACTCAGGATTTTGTGTTTTGTTCTGTGTGGCTAAATATTCTGTTGTCTATTTGGTGAGAAATAAAGCTTTGTGTTCCCTCCAGCACAGCCTCAGATTGAGACACATTTTCTAATTGACTGATAATTCTCCTACCTTTTAATTCTCATGACATTTATACATTAAATACCCTCTTATGCCTTGTCTTATCTCATAGCCATCTCTTTATATGACATTTTAAATAGTGAAATTAAAGTCTGAGGATAGGTAGAGATGGAGATTGAGCTTTATTCTTTTGTTGTTTCACTCTCAAAATCTACAAATGCCTTAAGCACATGAGGACCTCACACTTTGACAGCTCAATTCATTGAAATTAGATTTTTGTTTCCTTTTAGACACAAACCCTCACACTATTTACTTTGTGCAGGTGATACATTAGAAAATAAAATGCATAATAATGTAAAACCCATTATTCAAGGCTTTGTTGATATGATCTTGACAATGTTAATAAAATTGTTGCATTATTATGAAGACAGCTTTTGAGTCCGTGAAAAATAACCCTTTGTCATTTAGCTTATTGAATGTAATTTGAGCTTCTTTCTACTTGAGCTCAAAACCAATGTCAGCTTTTAACATTCAGCTTTACAAGAAAAGTAAGCAGTAAATAAAACAAAATTTTTATTCCAAATATCTTAGTTTAATTGACTCTTAGAGAAGATTTAGTCTCCACTAATGTTATATTTTTAAAATTTTATGTTTGTGTTTCTAAATAAATTTATTATTTTTAGAAATAAAGTCACATAAATTTTAATGTCATATAATTTTTGCATACATTTCAATAACTCAAGTTTTCTCTACCTTCATATTATTTAAATTAAAAGGAGAGATATCAAAGAGTAGAATGGAATGAATACTGGCTTTTCAAATTAGAAGCAGTTTAGTTCAGTTTTTTTTTTTTTTTTTTTTTTTTTACTAAATAATAGATTGCTGAAGTCAGGGACACTGCCCCCAGGGATGTGGGGAGTGTGGCACTTGGGATCTAGGGGAGATAGTAGTCTGAGTGCAATTGGAAATCATTGTATAAAAGAAAGGGGATAGTGGAAGTACTCAGAAGGACACTGAGTAGTTTTAAAGGGGACAGTAAGCCAATAAGTTTTGAATTCTATGCACTTAATGAGAATCTATTCTTAAGTAAATATTTTGTTTGTTTCTACGGTCAATATTTTATATAATTTATTTGTGTATTATAGTCTCATTTTCATGTGGATTGTTTGTGAAAGTTAAGAAATGCAATACAGGTGATAGTATTTTGCATGATGACTTTAAAAAAAAAACAAACTAGCACTGGGAATTGAATCCAGGGCTCTTAGTCACTAAGCTACATCTCAAGCCCTTTCTACTTTAAGATAGAACCTCACTAAGTTGCACAGGGCAGCCTTTAACTATAACACTCTTGCCTCAACCTTCCAAGCAGCTGGGTTTACAGAAATGTGTCAGAATGTCTATCTTTAAGTATTTGATTATTGATACCAGCTACTATTCTATTATGCCTTGAGAAACTTAGTAGTAGTTTAGCAACATGTCTTGAACCTTTTTCTTTCTTTCTTTTTTTTTTTTTTTTTTTGGCGATACTGGGGATTGAACCCAGGGGCATTCTACTTCCCAGCTACACCCTCACCCTCAGTCCTATTTTTATTCTTTATTTTGAATTTTTGAAACATGGTCTCACTAAGTTGTGGTGAGCTTAAGTACCTGAGATTAACCTCGAACTGGATCCTCCAGTCTCAGTCTTCCAAGTACTGGGATTACAAGCGTGCACCACCAAGCCTGGCTACCTTGGATCTTTTTCTTCTGGCACAATTTTATTCAACATATTTTCTTTATTTTTGTATATGTGATAAAATACACACCATAATTTACCATCTTCCCATTTTTAAATATACTATTCGTTGATAACAAATATATTTATGATGTTGTACAACCATCAGAAATATAAATATCTGTACCACATTACAGCTTTATAAAATTGAAACCTTATACCCATTGAACATGTGCTCCCCATTCCCTCTAGTCACTAGCTGACAATATTCCATTTTTTGCATCTATGATTGTGGCTGGTCTAATGTGGCTTGTCAGGAAAGTGGAGTAACATAATAGTTTTGTACCACATAATGACATTTAATTTAATGATGGATTGCATATACAATCGTGATACATAAGATTATATCAGCTAATGACCTTGTAGTCATCTCAATTTGTATAAATACACTATCTAATTTTCAAACAAAGGAATAAGTCCATTTTATATAAATAGAAAAATGGCAGGTACAGAGTGGAAATTTTTTCTGGATTTCTTTTTCAATGGACTTATGGTTGGCATACAGGAAAGTTCTGAATTTTTAAGATTGATTTTTTATCCACTTTCCTGAATTTATTCCTCAATTCTGTAAGTCTTTTGATTAAGTTTCTCAGGTATTCTAAGTATAATATTATGTTTTCTGCAAATAAAGATAGTTTCAGTTATTCTTTTTCCCATTTGTACTCCTTTGATTTCCTTCTCTTGCATTATTGCTCTAGCTAGATCAAGTAACATACTGAAAAGGAGTGGTGATAGTGGACATCTTTGTCTTGTTGCAGTTCTTACAGGAAACTTTCATATTTTCCCTGTTTAATATGATGTTGGCTATGGACATATTGTATATTGCCTTTATGATGTTGAGGTATGTTCCTTCTATTCTGATTCTCTACAGTGCTTTTAGCATGAATGGGTTTTGGGTTTTGTCAAATGCTTCTTCAGCATCTATTGAAATAATAATGTGATTTTTGTCCATAGTTTTGTTTATGTGGGGTATTACGTGGAATGTTTTTCATATATTGAATGAGCCTTACATCCCTAGGATGAACACAACTTGGTCATGGTGTATAATTTTCTTGATGTGGTTTTGAATGTGCTTTGCTAGTACTTTGTGTAGCAGTTTTGCATCTAAGTTCATAAACAATATAGGCTGTGGTTTTCCTTTCTTGAGCAGTCTTTATTTGGTTTTGGTATTAATTCTCTTCTTGATCATGTCCCATCCACTCACTAGATATCAAAATAATTATTCATTTCTGCTACAGATAGTTTATTTCTATTTCTCACATTGGTTTTTATTCTAGCCTAGATTTTCCATCTCTATTCTTGAGTGTTGTTTAATTTTGTATTACTTCCCTTAATATGTTAACAATAATCTGTGCGTGGTGGTGCACACTTGCAATCCCAGTACTTGGGAGACTGAGACAGGAGGATCTGGGTTCACAGCCAGCCTCAGGTACTTAGTGAGACCTTCCACAACTTAGTGCAACCCTGTTTCAAAATAAAGAATAAAAAAATATGGCTGGGGGTATAGCTCAGAGGTAGAATCCCCCTTGGTTTCATCCCCAGCACCATAAACAATATGTTAATAATAGTTATTTTAAATTACTTTTCTGATAATTTCAGTATATTCATATTTAAAGTTGTAGTTACAGTGAATACAATAACTACACATTCCTCTTGGGACCTTATTTTTCTCCATCTTCTGCATTTTAGACTTCCAGAAGTCCTAATCTCATGCTGTGTCTTGGATCTATTTTAGCAATAATTCACTGTTGTTATACCGATGAAGGAAATTGTGGGGTAAAGGAAGCATTTATAGTCTTAGGGATATGTATTATTCGTTCTGGGCCTATTTCTCTGTGTTGAGACTTTGACAAGTGGTTATTGGCTTTTCTTCTCCCCTTATGTCAGACAAAAATTCTAGAGGACCCTTGAGTAGAGGAAATACTCCATGATGGAGTAGGCTCTGGTTAAATGTTTTTCCTGGAGTATATTTCAGAACTATTTTTCTTTTTTTCTTCATCCTAGCAGAACCACTAGATATTTGTTGGATTTTGGTGTGGGCTTTGGAGAGAAAACCCATAGAAATTTTGTTTGTCTACCCATAATACCTCAGGTCTTTTAATTCATAATTCTCAAATTAGTACACACTCGATGACATATTGAAATCCAGACAGAACATTTGCCACAGTTGCTCCTTATAATTTCTGTCCTGACGAACCATCTCCAGACACTGTGTTTGTCTTAGTTCACAGATTCACTCAGACTTTGTTCAAAGATCATTAGCAAGGTTCAACCTCTAATGTTATCTACTGGCACTGGAGGTGTGTTGCAGTTTAAAAGTGGGCAGAACAATGCAGTCACAGAATGGGAAGGTAAAAAGGATCATTAATTTTATCATAATATTCATACAAAACAGAAATTTGTTAGTAACCATCTCAGAGGAGGGTGAAGTTTCCCAGGAAAACATTTCTGAGTTTGCTCCAAGGTGGGGACACAGGTTCTCCTTATATCCAGAAGGCTCCAGATGACCTCATGACTGAAATCTCAGCATGTTCTCTGGCTTCAAATCCCTGTGTGTAATGCCCTCCTCATGGTAGCAGTAGAGCACAAACAGGACCTACTGCACATGTGCTCCATCACCAGATAGACATAGTCAGTGACGTCTAAAATCTGAAGCACCTGGACCACATTTGGACTGTGCCCGGGATCTGCTTAAACATCTGGACTGTGCCCGGGATCTGCTTAAACATCCGCTAGCTTCTTCCTCCTGTACATCAGTGAGCCAGTGCCCTCTGTACACATGCTACATCACCAGACAGATGTCATCAGTGGTATTTATAATCTGAAACAGCTGAACCACATTTGAGTGCTCCACTTTTCTCAATATATTTATTTTAGATAGAACAAAGGGAGGCATATATCTTTCCTTAGGCACAGCCTTTACAGCCATCTCAGTCCCCATAATGATATGGCAGGCCAGTTTGAACTGGGCAAAGGTGCACTGTCCAATTTCCTACAGGATCTTATAATCACCCTTGAGGGTATCCTTACATGAAAAGCTGGCCAAGAGGCCTGGCTTAGCCTCACTTCTCTCATTCCTACCAGCGTGCATCTGTTGAAACCTACAAAAACAAATAGCAATGCTACCTACAGCAACAAAACAACAAACAAAGAACTAAATGTATAACAAAACCCAAACAAACAGTGAAACACACACACAAAACAAAAAACCCAGAAGACCAAGACAACAAATGAGAAACAAAGTTACCAAACTGCCAAACAGCTAAATATCTTGGAGTCCAATAGGTCATCAACCAAGAGCTCCCTGTACTTGTGGACAAAATCCAGCTATGGCCATGACCTTATATACCTGGTGCTTGGGACTTCTTCAAAGTGGCTCCTTGTAAGGTCACAATAAGAAATGGCTGAGCCTGGCATGGTGGCTCATGCTTGTAATCCCAGCATTTGGGAGGCTGAGACTGGAGGTTCTGGGTTCACGACCAGCCTCAGCTACCTAGTGAGGCCCTCCGCAACTTAGTGAGACCCTGTTTCAAAATAAAGAATTAAGAATAGGGCCGGGGGTATAGCTTGGAGGTGGAATGCCCCTGAGTTCAATCCCCAGTACCGCCAAAAAAAAAAAAAAAGTAGAAAGAAAGAAAGAAATGGTTTGATTATGGCTGGGCCTGGCCCACTGTGACTGTTTTACTTTTGGGCCTCCTGGATCTTTTCCTCTTTAATAATAAGAACTCTAGAAAATGGGTGTGGTGGTGCACACTTGTAATCACAGTATTTGAGAGGTTGAGACAGGAAGATCCAGGTTCGTGGCCAGCCTCAGCTGCTTAGTGAGGCCCTCCCCAGCTTAGTGAGACCCTGTCTCAAAATAAAGAATAAAAAAAATAGGACTGGGGAGGTAGCTCGTAGATCTCCAGTACTACAAAAACAAACAAACAAACAAAAAAACCTCCAAAAGCTTTTGGCTTCAGTGGATTATGCAGACTTATACTTATTTAGAAATTAAAATTTGAGCCGGGCGTGGTGGTGCACGCTTGTAATCCCAGCATTCGGGAGGCTGAGACCAGAGGATCCGGGTTCGCGGCCAGCCTCAGCTACCTAGTGAGGCACTCCGGAACTTAGTGAGACCCGGTTTCAAAATAAAGAATAAAAAAATAGGGCTGGGGGTGTAGCTCGGAGGTAGAATGCCCCTGAGTTCAATCCCCAGTACCGCAAAAAAAAAAAAAAAAGAAAAGAAATTAAAATTTGAAGGATGCTTAAAAATTGGTACACACTCAACATCTAGTAGTGTATTATAATTAGCATTCAGTTGCTTCTATCAATTTATGGTTCTATTCTAATGTGGTTTTTTGTTTGTTTGTTTGTTTTTAGATAAACAGGTCTCAACTTTGATTCTCCAGGTCTTAAGTAGCAGTTAACCCTACAACCTCAGTGTTTTAAAAACTCCAAGAAGCACACTTTGTTTTTAGTTGCAGAGCCATTTCTTGTTGTAAAAATAGGTGTAATAATTTGTAAGCTTTTTAGATATTGAAACTGAAAGTAGTAGTCCATTAATATTGTTTTATATCTGATAGAGTATTAGCTAAACTTTTTAGGTTTGTTTGTACTTCTGTGCACATAATTTTTGTCCTTTATGTTTCCTTTTCTCTATCATTTCTGGGGGATATTGGACAAAATATTTGTAATTTAAGTTCTGTCTACATCCATTTGTTGGCATCTGAAACATAGTTCCATTAATTTCCCATTCTACCCCACTCCTTGTAAAATGAGAGTGTTCTTAACTTATTCTTCTCAGGAAGAGTTGAGTTCAACCCCCAGACACCTATGCTCTGTTGCTGTATATCACTTATGTGGATGTCTTTCTGCATTTTCTGCATTGTACACTTACCGGTTCCAATTAGTGGGGTCAAGTATGCCTCAGCTGCTGTCATGGCACTTGGCACAGAGTAAAATGGTTGATGTTTAATAGTAATAAAATTAATAATCACCAGTCATAATTATACCTAAATATTTATTGAAGCAATATACATTTATTAAAATAAGAATATTTTCCAAATTTTTTGAGAATGCAGATGATATGGAAAGGCACATTTTCACTTAAAATATGCCATTTAAATGTATATGATTTTTCTGATGCCAAAAATAAAATGCAGCGCCTATATCGCCCCTTTAACTATAAACCAGAAGAAGTATAAGAAATATTTTGTTCAATTCTGTCAATTTTTAATGCACTAATTTTAGAGACAGAAAAGTAAGACCTAAAGAAGCAGGGTGAGTAGCACAGACTGCACAATCCACCGATTCACAGACCAGTGCCCTTTCATTATTTCACCCTGCCTCTGACACCTCTGGATAATTTGCTGGTTGTAGACAGATAAATGTAGTCTATGGATTGCTACAACTCTCAGTCAAGGCAGACTCAACCAATAATGTTACCTACCATATCCCCCAAAGACATATTTATTACAACTATTCCCTGTTTTGTTCTGCATCAGCAGGTCCATCTGGCAGTAAAGGATTGACCAGGTGTTCGGGAGAAAATTTGGCACATAAATGCCCTGAATATTATGATACTAGCAGGAGGAAGTGATTTAAAAAATGAGAAGAAATTAAATTATTCTTAGTATATATGAGGTTACAAGACATTTTTAGGTGGTAACAATTATAGAACATCTTTTTGCTTTATTTGTAGATGTTTTTGGCTTGTCTTAAAAATAAAAAAGAAATATAAATATTCAAGGGGTTATATAGTGCACACACATTAGTGTAGTGAACAAACAAAAGTTTAGGTAAATGTTCTTAAAAATTTGCAGTAAAACAACAACAAAAAAAAGGATCTATTTTATCTGAACCATTTGTTACTCTGAAGGAAGAAAAAAATAAAACTTCTCTTGATTAGTCTTGATTAGTCAGTACCTGACTCAGGATTTTCAATCAGATGCTGAGAACATAGTTTACAAATGACCTTTCCCTTACTTAATTGAATTTTGCGGCCTGAATTAGTTAATCCTTTTCCCAATGTGAACAATTTCCTGTGCATTTCAGCTTATCAAAGACAGTGAGCATATTAAGAGAATAGATCTTATTATAATACTGCAGGACATTGATTGGAGAACAAATGTAGTATATATCTGCTGAGACCTCCAACAGCCCCTAAGAAACTTTTACCAGACAAAGTGATGGTTTGTGTAATGCATCTGTGCACCTGAACAAGAAACCTCCACTGCCTGTGCAAGCACTATGCAATATTACTGTTTTCCACTCTATGAGAAGTAATATCACTGTCCCTGAAAGAGCCCAATGAATCCCAGAGAAGAAAACTTCAACTCAGGACTAGTGGGATTCTTGACAAATGTCATCAAAAAGAGTTTAAGGATGCGTTAGTTTAGAAGTGCAGAGATTAATTTAAGAAAGACATACACACTCGTGAGATAATGCAGGCAATCTCCAGAGTTAGATATGTTTGGTGGTCCTGTGTTCTTTTAAAGAAAACTTGGTGAGGGGTGGATATGGGAAGGTATGTGCTAATGAAGTTTGTCTGGCCAATACTAGATGTTTTATGATGTTCTGGTTCCTCTCAGGATCCTTAGGTTGACAAAAGTGGTCTCCATTATCTAATCAGTAGTTAATGTTGGAAATTCCACTAAATTATAGGTTTCTTAAAATATTATATTTGCTTAATTTATTTATTGAGTGTGTAAATTAACAGTGCACACAGTAATTTTTGTATGTGGGTGAATTTATAATAACCTCACAATTTACTGTTTTCCCATATATTTGGGATGATGGCCTGGAGAAAAAATTATCTGGAGAGTGAAAGGCCTGGAAAGATATGAAGAATTTTAGATTAAAATTATATTTTCTTATCCTTCCTTATGTTTCTTTTCTATCTCATTTCTTTCTTTTGTTCTTCCTCATCATAGCAAAAGGCACTCCTAAAGGAGTACATGTTATATTATAAAAGACTCAATAATACAATATTTCATGGACTTTTAAGTCAGAAAAAATATTTTAATAACTTGGTTAATTTTTGCTTAACATTAATACTTATACTTTATTCAGCATTTCCACCACAGCCTTTACATTTAATTCATTTCAACATAAAGCTTTATTAAGCAATTTTAGAAAAAATCAGAATGGAAACAGAAAATAACAATTGGTGATTCCTCAACTCAGAAAATATATTTAAAAGTATTCTTCTTTACATATGAACATATATATATATATATATATATATATATATATATATATATATATATAATTTCACATTTTGATAAATAAAGGTCCTTTCCATAGATTTTTTTATAAAATTATTTTCTCATCTATATCCGATAGACTATTTTTACATCATTTTTGTATAGTTATTTGGTTTAGTATCACATCATTTTTGTATAGTTATTTAAAAACTAAACAAAATGCACATAAATTGAATTTAAAATGAGCCAAAATTACAATTGCTTATATTCAAATGTAGAAAAAAATACGATAATACCCTGGAATGAAAGATGTCAAGAGCTTATCACCCATATTTCCAAAATATTTTCTCTATTGATTTGTTCATTCTGTATGTATGCCATTTTTACCTTGTTATCAATCATCATAACATTACATTATCCAGTCACATTCCCTCAAGATTTATTCTTGATTCTATATTTAAGTAGATCTAATGGTAATTACCAGTAATTCACCAAGGCATCTGCATTCTCAAGTTCTTTATATTATCTTTTAGATGGTTAAATTTTATCACCAAGGATTTTTCTCCCGAAATATTAATTTTATGTTTCTTGAATATTTTATATTACAGAGTGTCAGCCAGTTGATTTAATTCTTTTATGACTATTGAGATTGGTGTCATATTCTTGGCTCACACTTTTTTAGTACTTGGCAATTACTGTTTTACTGATTTCTTGGAGAAGAATGTTTCTGTGGAGAATTCTAAGACCAGCCTGATTTTATATTTACTGTGAATTTTTTCTGAACAGTCATTATCTGAGAAATTATTTTCAAAGGTCAGGAGTTTAGGACCTAACACGAATCTTAATTTTGTTATTTTGTTATGCTTTGTTTTGTTTTTGTGGTACTGGGAGTTGAATCCCTGGGACTTCTACCTCTGAGCTATACCCCCGTCCTATTTTAATTTTTTATTCTGAAACAAGGTCTCACTCAGTTGCTGAGCTGGCCTTGAACCTGTGATCTATCTCAGCTACCCAAGTACCAGGATTGCAAGTATGTACAACCATGCCCAGTTGAATTTTAATTTTTATTTATCTGCATTACTCTTCTTGGTATGTGATTTATACTGATTTTTTATCATTCTGTATATTTATTATATGATTTCAGATATTTTGTCATCTAAGATATTTTCCTAATGTATTTCTGAGACCTTCTTTTTGTATTGTTACTTAGGTATGTCAATAATGTGGTATCACATTTGTCATAAAAATAAATAATATTTTGTGTATTGATTTATTTTCTTTGGCTTTTCTTCTATATACACTTTGATTTCTGAAGCTTTTGTCCCCTGAAAGCAATTTTGTATTTAACCTCATTCATTCAGTTTCTTTCAGTTTGTAATTTATTTAGCAGATGCAGTATTGTGCTGTTTCACTTTGTTTACTTCTGTTATCTCCTTTTTAGTACCATTTTTTTGCCCTTATTTTACGGAAGTAATTTATTGTTAATTTCCTTAATAATATCACTTTTGAGAAGTTTTTTTATCTATCACCTGCTATTTGTTTTGTCACTGTAGCTGTTATTTTATACAACACATTTACTTATATATTGTGTGATTTTTTTTTCTCTTGTGCATGGGTAGTGAAGGCAGTAATATTGTTTAACATAGGATAAGTGAATTATCTTTGACATAGATCCTCATTTAACTGATGCTTTTTATTAGCTTAAAGATGTACAATTAAGGGAAGTCAAAAATTTTTGCCAGCATTTTTGAGAACTCCTTTCAACACTAAGATCACTCTAGGTCTCCTCTTTGAAAGGCCTCTCAACTCTGCCACCCTCCCATGAATATCACTCATTACCCTTTTTCAGTGGCAAACCAGGAGCTTAAATGACCAATTTAAAAATTTAGCATCTTTTGAAAAATATTAGATTAAAATTGTTCAGAACTCGAAGTCAGAGTACAATGTATGACATCTTTAAACAGAGATTGATAAGCACAATCAAATTAAAATTAGAATTTTGTTTATTAAGATGAAAATAGTAACTAAAACTGACAGAAATTTGCTATCAGATATAAATGATTAAGTTAGTAACATAGTTTTATAAAAAAGCAAAGCTTCTAGAATTTTTTTTTTTTTTTTTTTTTTTTTTTTTTGCGGTACTGGGGATTGAACTCAGAGGCATTCTACCTCCGAGCTATACCCCCAGGCCTATTTTTTTTTTATTCTTTATTTTGAAACCGGGTCTCACTAGGTTGCGGAGTGCCTCACTTAGGTAGCTGAGGCTGGCCTCGAACCCGGATCCTCCGGTCTCAGCCTCCCAAATGCTGGGATTACAAGCGTGCGCCACCACGCCCGGCTCCAAAGCTTCTAGAATTAAAAAAGAAAAAGATTAACATTATGATCAGAATACTGAGAGGTAAATATGAACACACTCTTTACAGGATAGTAATTATACATGCCTAGTATATATATTAAGACATACCTTAGCTGAGTGGTGCATGTCTAGTGTCTATAATCCTTGTACTAGGGAGACTGAGGCAGGACAATCGCAGGTTCGAGGCCAACCTCAGCAACTTAGTGAGGCTCTGAGCAGCTTACCAAGGACCTATTTCTAAATAAAAAATACAATAGGACTGGACGTGTTCAAGGACATATGCACAGTCCCTAAGGCCACACCTCTAGAGACTCACCTCCTCCAGCCACAGCCCACAAGAATGGGATACCTTGCAGTAATTTCATCACAATGAGTTTTATCAACTAATGAGATTATAGCCCTCATGATTTAATTACATCAATGTTGAATATCAATACTTTATCTCTTTCGTGGATCATCTATATCTAACCCTTGCAATTATAGAGCACATACACTTCTCCAAAGGATTAAATGACTCAACCCTATCTATAAAAGATCCTGTGAAAATTAGAATTCAATAGAAAATAATATCATTATGGTTGTATTTTAAAATTTTTTTTCTATAGAATAATTATGTGCACTTTTATTGGTTCAGTGATCTCAAAATCTTAAGAACATGCGATTTGTGAGTTAAAATCATTACAAATAAGGATTTAGGTATAACTCATGATTTTTCAGTAATTTTTGGGGAACCAGAAAATATTTCAGAAAAATGAATAGTTTATAGAGAGGAGTTGGCTTAGTATGATAGCACGGGGAACAAAATTTTCCTTTTTCCTTTTAGGAAAATGTCTACCTTTCAGGCTTAAAATGAGGTTTTTATTAATTTCTTATCTAATTTTTAGTATTACAATATATATTTGGTAGAGAATTGAGGAAAGCAATGTCACTACTTTCAAAAATTTATATTTTTGAATATTTTGTACTGTAGGCCTGTGGAATCTCAAAAGTACTCTTTAGCACTGATATTTCTCAACTTTTTGATAAATTTCTATTTTATTTTTAAACTTCTTTTTCCTTATCCACTTATTTTCCCCTTTTCTGTAACATGTGAAAAGGAAAGAAGGGAAGAGAAATATCACTGTGGGAGGCCATAATTTTTGTTGTTTTGGGAAGGGAAGGCAGAGATTATACCTTAATGGAAAACATAGAAGTATTTGATAAAATATTTAATAATGTATTAAATTTGTATTTTCATATAATTTTGAACTTCATCTTCATATGTAAAACAGTATCAATAAAATTGAAGTTTATTTATTAATAGATCAGTAAGCATGCATGCAAATTTTCTGGCACATTTTTAATATTCAATTACTAAGAGCTATTATTGATGATATTACTGGGCTTGGTATTACTATGAAGAGCAGGAAATAGATGCATATTATTAAATGTGTCATTGCATTTTAGAAATGCACCTTAATGGGCAATGTCTCATAAGAGTAAAGCATATATTTCGAGTTATGAGAAACTAGCATCTGGAGTCACTGACTAGCAATGTTATTTCTGTACTCAGAAAGCTCTTACGAACTTGTTTAGTATCAGAAACTCTTAAGTTAAGGAAGAAGAAGCAAAAACAAACATTAAAAGGAATACAGCTTCTGATGTAATTAGCAACAAAACATAACTAATACCTTTCAATGAACATTTCTCTAAAAATAGTCTCTGAACTTACATCTACCTAAACTGAGTCTGCCTAAACGTCAAATTCCAGCCTCCAAAAATTAATTATTCTTTTGAAAATACATTGCACTTACTCTAGTGTTGTTCCAGGCAACAAATCTTTCTAAAAGCACAATATGTAATGTTTTCTGCTATTGATTAGTCTGATAGGAGATTGGATATTTTACACATGGTACACAGCAATAAGTAATCTCATCCCACAATACTTCACATGCAGCTTTTGAAGAATGAGGCTTGTCTTAAAAAAATAGAAATGATAATTCTGAGGAAAACCATACCTCCACCCTTACTGTGTGCCCATACCCAGTCCACTCATGGAGATCTCCTATATAAGAACGATGAGACCCCAATACACCTCTCTCCCCCTCAAGGTAGATGACCTTCTCTCTCGAATGTGTATCTATTCACTTTCTAAATAAACCTCTGTCTTTGTATCTAGAAAAAGGAATTATTATTATATTATTGCCATGATTATTTTAAAATGCATTAAGTTAAACTATAGAAATTTAGAAAACATAAATTGTGAAGAAGTTTTCTAATACAGAAATACTAAATAAATTAATGGTATTTGTCGTTTATGAATCTCAAAACTTACTTTTATCAAGACACAAAAAACACAATGTACAATGTACAAAACAAATAAAAATCTAGAATTTAAAATATAATGATAAGTGAATAATTAATTTAGAAGGTAGAAGAGTGATTCATTTAAATAATTATGAGTTATGAGGCTATTTCTCTAATTATGTAACTAATGCATGAACAAGAGAGAAATAAAAAATTTAAAGATGAAAAATACAAAAACCCTACAATTTAACAAATAGAACTCTGTATTATATATTTGCTACCCCAACTATTTTCCTACTTGTAGTTTTACTTAGTGTTTATTATTTTTTAAATTAATTTTGAACTCCCTTAGAATTAAACAGGTCTCAAGCAAATATTATATTCCAAATCCCACATGAAGGTGAGTAAATAAAACATTACATAAATAATTCAAGCTCCTCTTTTTCCTCTCCTAAGTCTTCTTCTTTCTCCCACATAAACACTAGACAGAATTTGGCATTCACTGTTCCTGTACGTAGTTTTTTGTATTGTACTATAGAGCATTATGTGCTTATGTTGTAAATATCCCTCTGTAATATTTGTTGCTTGATGTTGTATCTGATATTCATTCAAGTCAATAAATATTATTCTCATCATTAATTTCAACAGTTGTATGACATTTTAATGGAATAACATAATACTATTATTCCAAGTGATTAATTTTAACCCCTTTTGTTTTAAATCATTTTTGGCAATGTTATCAGAAATTATTTAGAAATGATATGGTCAAGATTGTTTAACAATTAATAATATGGACATACCACACTTTGTTTAATGAGACTCTTTTTATTAGAGGTTCAAGTTGAAATGCTCTCTTCAGTTTATGCTAGCATCTAGAATGTCTGATATATACTCCATGCTTAGAAAAAACATTTTTTAGAAGAATGCATTCACAGTTTTCCATTGTTACAATAATTAAAATGGAATCATACATGATTTTTCATCTATCTGACATGTCTTTATGATACATTAAATAGAAAATAATAGACAAAAGAACTTGAAAAATTAGGCCACTTTCTTTCCAGTTTTTATATGCTAGAGATAGGACTAGGGATTAGATAAACCCTGCTGTGTTTTAAAGCCTCTTAAAGGAGAAATTGGCTGCTGACTGCTAGCCTGCTTGGCCCTTAAGGGAGGTAGGAGATTAGTAACCTTTGGCTCAAAGTGTTGTCCTGCCATTCTAAAGATACAGCATGGAATTAACTTTCAAGTTTAAAAAAGTTGAAAGTTCTTCCTCATTTTTACAATGCTCTCAGGTTTTTCTATTTTAGCTGGAAAAAAGTGTCAAACTATGTTGACTTTTAAAAAAATATTGAATTATGCTGAACATTTAATTTATAGGAACATTTTGTTTCCTCTGTAGTCCTCAATAAAACACTTTTATTGGCACTTAGAGTACAGGGAGGGGCTGCTGAAAATAGTTTTATTTGTCCTTAATTGCTTCCTGTAGGGAAGCAATGTCACTTATAAAGCAAAGGGTTAAGAGCCATTGCAGTCAAGTTGAACTGAACTTTTTAGGGAAAAAGAGAGATTCATGAAAAAAATCCAATCAAGAGTTACCCATGAGAATCTGCTTACAGCAACCTGCTTGTCCAGCCCACAAATCTCATTTTATTTCTTAGAAAAGTAATGGGTGACTCAAAGTAGGGGCTATCAAATTGAAGAAGAGAACTTTAATACACACCTATCTTGCTATTTTCTATTGTCAGTGTTCTTTTAGTGATTGTGATTTGTTGTGTTTGGGGGGGAAGAGGTACTAGAAATTGAGCCCATAGGCATTTTAGCTTTGAGCTGCAACCCTAACTATATTTTATTTTTTTTTATTTTGAAACAAGGTCTCACTAAATTTCTGAGACTGGCTTCTAACCTGCAATCCTCCTATCTCAGCCTCCCAGGTACTGGGATTACAGATGTGCAACATCATGCCCCAATTTTATGATTTGATTAACATTATAAAGTAGCACTTTACTAATTCTACCTTACAGTATTATAGCCTCATTGAATTTATTCATTTTTGGGGTGTAGATGGTACTGGAGATTAATCCCAGGTGTCCTCTACCACTGAGCTGCATCTGTAGATTTTTATTTTTAGATAAGATATTGCTAAATTGCCAAGGCTGGCCTCCAACTTGTGATTTTTCTGCTTCAGCCTCTGGAGTTGCTTGGATATTTCTTCTTTTTTTATATGCTAACATGAATAAGTTGGATATCTTCTGGTCTTGATCATAACAATTCTGTCTTTGGCAGACAGACATTGAGAGACCCCAGTGATTCCCAATCCGTGGTATTCACATCTTGAAAAATCTTCTCTAGAATGCAATATGCTTCTCTTTAATAGGATATGGTAATGGTGAAAGGATTTGCAGATGTAGTTAAGATCTAAAATAAACTGATTTTGAGTTAATAAAAGGGAGATTATCCTAGGTCGTCCTGGTTTAATCAGGTAAAAGTCCTTAAGAGAGTATGTGCCATTCTTGATATAAAGTCTGATTGGTACATTATAGTTCTATTATACTGATATTCAAGGCAATATAGTACTAGTTAATAAATGCACATAAAAATATCCATACATGTTAGTCATATCGGTAGTGATATATTTATATACAAACATAGCATTATTTACTGCTCTCTTCCTCAATCTTAATTTTTCTCCTTCCATCATCCCTCCCAAAAATCCCCTATTCTAGTGATCTCTCCTCATTTTCCCGAAATAATTTTCCATTCCTATTTTCCCTTTAGCTTTCACATATGAGAGAAATATGTGGCCCTTGGATTTTATGAGTATCACTTAGCATAATGTTCTCTAGTTCCATCCATTTTCCTGCAAATGACATAATTTTTATGGCTGAATAAAACTCTACTGTGTACTTCTAAACATTTTATTTATTCATTCATCTGTTGACAGACAACAGGGTTGGTTTCTTAACTTAGCTATTGTGAAGCGTGCTAACAGAAAAAAAAAATCAATAACAAACAAAAATGCTTGGGCACACATGTGTCACTATAGCATTCTGTTGCTGGTTTTGAAGAATAAAGATTCTAGATACTATGTGAGGGCTCAGGGAGAGGACCATGTAGTAAGTTGGGCCCTGGATGGCAGTTCTGGGATACCAAGCATCAAGAAATTGCAGAGATTAGTGCAACATTCACAAAGAGATGAACCCTGCAAACAACAACATGAAGGTTTTGGAAATAGAATCTTTTCTAATGCTGTCTCTGAGAATATCATAGCCACAGTTCACAGCCTTTAAGATAGAGAACCCAGCTAGACCATGACCAGACTACACCCTACAGAAATTGTGAGGTAATAAATACATGTGTGCTGTTTTAGCTTGCTAAATGTGTGTCACTTATTATGCATCACAGAAAACTAATACAGTCAGTTGTCCCTTCATATCTGAGAGAGATTTATTCCAGTATCTTCCAATGCATACCAAAATGTTTGGTATGCATTGGAAGACTTTGAGTGCCAAAGTCTCTGTATCAGTCAGCTTCCTAATCACTGTCACAAAAGCACCTGAGAACAACTTAGAGGAGGAAAGGTTCACTGGGGCTCATAGTTTCTGAGGTTTCAGTACCTACAGATATCTCTGAAACAGAAACTGTGGCAGTGGCAGAAGGGCACATAATAGAGGGATGCCTCTCTGATATCACCGTGGTTAAAAGAGAAAGAAAGAAAGGAACCCAGATACAAATATAAATATGAATAATGTAAATATGTTCCCAAGACCTTGTCCCTCATGACCTGTTTCCTCCATCCATGCCCTACTTCTGAACTCTGCTGTATTGGGGACATGAGTTTTGGGGGAGGAGGAGCAGACTTAAAAGATGCCCCAGACACTAGGGACAGCCACTTTGGAGGTGGTACTCTATTGATGGGGCAGGTTCCCTGGGGCCCTGGATGAGAACAGTGTTTCCAGGGAAGGCTGCTTCAGCTTCCTACTCTTCTTTCTCACCTGCCACTACAAACTAATAAAAAGCTCCTCCTCCTCTCTGCTCCCTGCCATGATGCATTGAAGACCTGCAGCCCTGGCTCCTTCTTAGAAATCTATATAACATGGACTAAAGTCTCCATTACCACAAGCAAATAAATTTCCCTTCCTCTAATTTTTTTTATATCAAGTATTTGGGTCATAGCAGTGAAAATGCTGAGTGAAACAGTTCCTTATTTTAAATGGAATAGTATTTGCATAAAAATCGGCACACATCTTCTTATATATGTTAAACAATCTCTAACTCACAATAATGCAAGATAAATGTAATGGAAATAGTTGTTATACTGTATTGTTTAAAAATAATGACAGGAAACATATGAACATACTCAGTAAAGAGATAAAAGGGATGACTTTTTTAAAAATTTTCTCAATCTACAGTTAGTTGAATCTGCAGATTTAGAACCTATGGCTATTTTATGATAGGTCCTCTAAATAATTTATCTCAGAATCATGTAAACCAATAACTATTGGAGTTCAGAAGAGAGTTTAAGCCTTTTTATTTCTGCCTCAGTGTTCACTCCTTTAAAGGAAGCAGTTGTGGGGACTACAATTATAAATTCAAATGTGTGATTGTCACAAATATTTGAGTTATAATAGGGTATAACTATTATGTTAATAAACATACCATTTTTGAAGCTATATTGTGGAGTGCTAACCTGGCAATAGGAGATTAAGTAAACAATCATTTTTGTAAAGTCATCAGTGTTTATAGTAGATATATGTTATATTTCTGCATTTGTTAAGGTCAAAAGATAAGAATCCTATGGCATATATATCTTTTTAAGCAAAAGTATACTTAATGATTCTCATTCACAAAACTATTAGTGTCCGAGTTCTGGTTATGACATTTTTGAATATCATCATTTAAACACCCCTATAAATTATCTATGTAATTTTTGTAGATTTTCTGAGATTTCATTGTTTAAAGTTTTGATGGAAACTTTGATAAGTTAGTTTTTTATCAAAATTATTATAACACATCCTGAAAATAATTTCAACCACCTTAATGAAGCTGCAATAAAATTAATTGAAAATTTTATGAATAATAAAAGCATATATGGGAATTTAAAACTAGATTTTGTTTTAATATAATAGCTTCTTCAGAAGTCATAATGCTATAATAAAATGACATAAAATGATTGACTTAGATTCAATCTTCTACTTGATAGAAACTAAGAATTGTGTGGAATTGAATAAGAAACTACATTATAGATTTATTTCAGTTTAATTGCACTCAGAGCTATATTATAGCATGAAATGAACCAAAGGTCAGATTTGGAGAATAATTACATCATATTAATGGTGGCAGCAAAAATATTAACCAGGATTTACTACAGTTTTAAGAGTTTCATTAATATCAATGGTGGCACTGGAGAAACGATACTATTTGAATTACTTATTTTTGTAATATTTGAAGATTTGGAAAAATGAGATTACTCCTGGAGTTTGATTATACTTATTTAGAAGAGGATACTAAAAATTTATTATTATTAATATATAAGTCATCTCATATGTTCTGTTATTAATGAAACTGGTAGCTGGAATATTTTATTAGTGGATAAACTATTGTAATGACTACAGAAAAACAGAATATGAATTAATGATATGTTTTTTAAAATCATGTAGATTGTATTGTGACTTAATGTCAGCATTGCTATTTAGTCATTCAGTTAGTCAGAAGACTAGAAAGTCAGCAGGGGAAACAATGGTATTTTGATCACCAAATAAGTAAAAATTGAAGTTAAGTTTTCAGTAAATAGGTTTTTTAAAATGCCTTGCTGTTTCCTTTTATTACTTTATTCAGGTAGGTAAACTTGGTTGCAACAACTTTTTTCTCAAACATATTATAATTTCTTATGAATATTAGTTTTAAATTCATATTTTAGTGATTAAATCTCTGCATAATTTAGTAGAAGGTGCAATTAATCTTAAGTTTTGAAAAATTACTTTGAGACAAGGAGACAAAAATTGATGAGATTCTACCATTAGTAATAATAGACAACACCAGTGAATTTTCCCATGTAATAAATAATTTATATTTTTTCCAGTAACTTACTATTTTCACCCATCCCATAAGCTATTTGAGATCAGAAATATATATTTATTGTTCTTTATCTCTTGAGTGATTAGGGCAATAGCTGATTTAAATATTGTGATCTGAACTGAAGGAGTCTCTTAATCAGATTCCTGAATAAATGATTCAAGTTTTGTTAAGAATGTGAAATAAACAAATATGTCACAATCTTTGAAAAATTAAAAATAATAGGACTAATATTAAGCACCAAGGTCATCTGAACTGCTTCTTTTTGTTCAGAGTCTCTAAATAGATGCAGGAAGGACATTTTTTTAACTTAGTAAATCTTTCTCTATGATACATAACAATGCTTACTTACCCTAAAGTTTCATTTTTTGAATCCTAAACGATTATAGCTTCTAAACAGATCATTAGTTATTGCATATTTCTGCAGCCAATCAGCTCTGTGCTGCCAACTCAGGAATAGCATATTTTCTAGGCTCCATTGAGTGAGATCCAATAGTAGTGGTGGAGTATTCGGAATTACAGATTTGGTATCATAGATACATATCAATTAACTATTCAATTAACTACCAGCATAATGGGCAAAACTATAATCTATCCCAGTCTTCATCATTTCCAAAATTATATGAAAAAACCTTATGCAAGTGTTTTATCGAAAATAAAATGAGACACAGGTGATGGCATTACAAGACATTTTGACTGTAGTAATGTGTAACTTATTAACATTTTATCATTATTATGATGAGCAATGAAGTATATATATATGTATATATTTATATATACATATGCAACCGATAATCAATTGTAAAGCCAACAATTATGTCATTAAAATGTTAACCTAAATTGAATAAAAATTCTATTTAAAATCATTTATTTGAAGATTTTTACATATTTTACTTAACCTTTTATAAAAGTCATGTCTATAGAGAATTCTCCCAAATTATTAATTTACCTTAAGGCACTGTGATTATATCTAATTTTGGTTGGGAAAATTATACTCTTGGCCTTGAAGAGTTGGATATTACATTCTTTGCTAGGATTGAAAGGATATATTCAGTGATACAGATTAAATGTTTAAATTATTTTCTGTGTAAATAAGAAGTGATTTTTTAGAATCTAAAAGGAAGATCTGTGGAAACAATTGCTAGTATTTCTTTAATATTGGAGATAATGATTTTGATGTCACCACTAAATTTTGATGTTCCACTTAAATTTGAAACTAATCGTGAGACATTGAGATTAATCATTCCGAATTCAGTATACATCAGGATCCATCTATAGTAAAATAAATTCTTACTTTACAAATCAGAAGATAGATTTTTTGCTGATGCTAAAGAAAAAAAATCCACTCAATTATACTTGTTAAATCATGGTAAGACGGACTTTGTTTAGAACTCTCATAATAGATATAGGAACCAATGCAATGGGATATTTGCAGTGGGATAAAAAGTTCATATTGAACTCTTAACATAGCATGAGAAGGTGAAAATTTACAACCAGGAGAAGCTTGGTTGCAGTGGAAGAAAATTACTAAGAGGAAACATCAGGGGTAAGGAGATTATGACTAAACCCACTTAATGGAATTCTTGCTGAAAACAGGCCAGAAGGAAATAGACATCACCTAGAAAGTAGAGGAGGAGAATGAATCTGATCAGATATCCAGGATGTTGATATGGGAGCATTCTTGTTAAACTGATGAAGCATATTTCTTTTTTTTTTTTTTTTTTTTTTTTTTTTTTTTTTTTTTTTTTTTTTTTTTTTTTTTTTTTTTTTTTTTTTTTTTTTT